>RQTK01000093.1:372531-474407 GCA_003991915.1 Elysia chlorotica
AATAATAATAATAATAATAATAATAATAATAATAATAATAATAATATATATCCTGATCAATAAAATCACGACCATTGTCATAACGTTATTTTTATAATGATAGAAAAAAACTCAATTTCATGTTTCATCCATACACTAACTGCCTATAAATCCAGTTAAAGTTACTATTTTAGTCTGTAGTTTTGTGATACCTCTTTATTACATGATTGTGTTAATAATGACTCGAATAAAACCAGCCGCACTTCCATGTACCTGACTGTATGCTAGAGAGGCGCTGGGTTGGAAGACTGGACTAGTTAGTCGTGTGACTATCCGGCCCGTCCCTGGAGCGCTTGACTGTTAGACCTGTTCGCAGCAGACTGAGCTACCACTACCAGTCCAGCAGGGATAGTTCTCACCTGGGGAGGAAACCACGTGACCGACTAACTGGACCACTGCTCTCCGACCTGGTCAGCTGTGACGACATCACCGTACGGACACCTCGCGTCGGCCCACGGCTCAGAGGGTAGAACGCTAGCCTGAACATTGGGAGCTTCCGCCCACGATGACACAGAGCACACTGGACACAGCCCGCGACTGACGTCGACTTGACCAGCCCGAGCGGTGACCAGCCCAGGCCCAGGTAGTTCCAACACTGACCGCTGACCATGTATCTGGACGTCCACGGGCGAGGTGAGTAGCACACTGCACAGCAGATGGTACTGCCCCTACACAATCCTCTCTCAAAGATTGGCTAGACAGTATATGGTACTGCCCCTACACAATCCTCTCTCAAAGATTGGCTAGACAGTATATGGTACTGCCCCTATACAATCCTCTCTCAAAGATTGGCTAGACAGTATATGGTACTGCCCCTACACAATCCTCTCTCAAAGATTGGCTAGACAGTATATGGTACTGCCCCTACACAATCCTCTCTCAAAGATTGGCTAGACAGTATATGGTACTGCCCCTACACAATCCTCTCTCAAAGATTGGCTAGACAGTATATGGTACTGCCCCTACACAATCCTCTCTCAAAGATTGGCTAGACAGTATATGGTACTGCCCCTACACAATCCTCTCTCAAAGATTGGCTAGACAGTATATGGTACTGCCCCTACACAATCCTCTCTCAAAGATTGGCTAGACAGTATATGGTACTGCCCCTACACAATCCTCTCTCAAAGATTGGCTAGACAGTATATGGTACTGCCCCTACACAATCCTCTCTCAAAGATTGGCTAGACAGTATATGGTACTGCCCCTACACAATCCTCTCTCAAAGATGATCCATGTCTTTCAGGCCATGTTTAAATCGCCAATCTTTCAGCTCGACTTTAAAAAAAATGGCCCAATTGATTGTATAGGTACGACCAAGAAAAATTTCCCTATGGGATATTATAATTATTTTGCTTATCTTTATCCAAAATATCTACAGACTCACTCTTGTTTGATATCGTAACGAGGTGCACATAATATATATTTTTAACTATTTAAAACCCCTTTGAACCCCTGGGAACATGGTAGACGTTAAAATTGGAGACGGTGTATCTCTTACAAAGCCAAATATCGCAGCCATGTACATGTCAAATTATTGTGTTTTCTTAAACCACTGGCTACAATATTGCGTTGCTGAATTGCGGACTAAAGGTCGCGGGTTCAGTATAAGTTGATATCGATGATAGTTTGATAGATGTTTCGAGATATAAAGATGCACCAGAACACAAAAAATATGTACAACCTTCGGTTTATCAAAACGGCTCTAAATTTAACTGGCGTGGAAAAAAAACCCTTGGGTATCAAGAATTGGGACTTCTATTGGTTCTAAAGTCCCATACACATTTTACTTGTAAGCAACATTGACTAAACTATTAAAAGCAAACCAAATGTCAACCGTAGCACCGCTCCCGTCCTACAGAGAAGGCGGCGCTTTCACTTCTGTTTGTGGAAAGGTGGACTGGGTTATGTGCCCTTGTACAAGGGTTTGATCTGTTTCTCCCGCTACATGTTGGGGCTAAACCGGAACACATGTTTCGCGTCACCGCAGTGCGCATGTTTGTTTTGTATCCGCACATCTGCACTTATTTTGAGGGTACGTCGTTGAAACAATGGTGTTCGTGAGGGAAGCATGAAACAGAGAGGGGAGGAGTGGTCTATAAATCTAAGCTGCCAATATGTCCGCCCAGCGTTCTGTGATCCCTGCCTGTGATCCCTCCCTGTGATCCCTCCCTGTGATCCCTCCCTGTGATCCCTGCCTGTGATCCCTGCCTGTGATCCCTCCCTGTGATCCCTCCCTGTGATCCCTCCCTGTGATCCCTCCCTGTGATCCCTCCCTGTGATCCCTGCCTGTGATCCCTCCCTGTGATACCTCCCTGTGATCCCTCCCTGTGATCCCTCCCTGTGTTGCCCCCCCCCCTCTCCCCCCCAAACAGGGTGGCAAGATGTCCCCCCTGTCCCCCATGACGGAAGTGCAGCCCCACCCCTGACTCCCCCCCACTGGAAGACGCCGGCAGTGGACATGAGTATGAGCGGGGTGTGCGCGCGCATGCAAGGTAAGTCCCACACACAGCCTTTCTACTGTCACACGGGCGGCTTGGTATATTGATTTACTCATGGTTAGCGCGGGGTTGAGTTGGAGTTGAGTTGGTTTAACGTTCAACATCAGCACTATATGGACTATATTGTGGACGGGCCCCAAGACTGCTATATTGCGGACGGATCCCAAGACTTGCATCTGACAATTTTATGTGCTGCCACACACGAGACAGGGCGGGGATACCATGACTCCTGTCTCAGCCGGTCACATTATACTGAACCGAACCAACCATTAGGGAGCGAAACCGCCAGGGCTCGAACCACGGACCTTTTGCGTCGGAAGTCATCGTTCTACCCCAAGGTCACCCACCCCACGGTTAACACTCTGGATTCTTAATCTACGGTCGTATATATGATTGGAGGGATTCTGTAATGCCTTTCTTACTCTTTTAGAGATTGAAATGAACTTTAAAAAAATCAAAATGTTCTTAATGATTTACAATTTTGAACTAGGAAAAAAATTGATAAAGCTACATCAAGTTGAGTTGAGTTGGTTAACATAGTTTATTTTGTGGACGGGCCCCAATACTGACGTCTGACAATTGTATGTGCTGCCACACATGAAACATGGCGGATACCATGACTCCTGTCTCAGCCTGTCACATTATACTGACACCGACTAGTTTTAGGGGACGAAATCGGTAAAAATAAATCTGCCGATCTGTGGGATTCGAGCCGCCGACTTCCCGATGTGGAGTAAGTCGAGTCCGAAACTTCAATAAGAACAACTGCAAGCAACAGTTGCTGTGCTGCTGACACATACTAATTATACACGAACCTAACTATGTAATGTGTAACTGATTGCAAGCTTTGGTTTGAGGTGGTCCTCCAGCCGTATTAAAATGAGCAGCCATAAACTAGGCCTAAAAACTGACGTAGTTAGTACTACATTTTTTACTTAAACTAGCTTCGTCTAAAAAAAGGGAAGGAAGGTCTGAAAATGTAGACGCCATTTTGAAATTTAATAGAACTTATGTTAAGATTATATAATTAAGTACCAAAACTCAAATCTATCACTACTTTCTTTATTCATATGAACAACTGGGTGGAATCTTTCATTTGACCCGTCTTTGCTAATTGTAGATCTAAATTATGGAACAATCACAAACAAAGCACGATTGCACCATCAGCTGGGCCAAAATGGCAAAATTAAACTATAAAACAACTCAAATCTTACTATATCAACACAGACGTAATTATCATTGATTTCTTATAGGCTTCAGACAGACTTGCGATAAAATTTTAGCTCTTATTTCTGCCTCGGAGCAGATGTAAACCTGCGTAAACATTTAGTACCGGTCCTAGAAAATTTCCCATGAATAGTTCGTAGACTAAATTTAAGGTTAAGTTTCAGAAGTAAGCTGCGTCCCATTTAAAGACCTACGCTTTGTCATGAATACGGCCTTGCTGTGCTAAACCATCCATTTAATGATAAAAAGGAGATGGCAGGTGGATGGGCTTGTTTCTCTCAGAGATACATTAGTGTACTTTATGGAAGGTGACTTCACCAACAGTTATGTAACCTAGTTGGAAGACAAAGCTCTGCTTGAGATCACACTTAGGTCGTGAACGAGCTCAGCTACCAAACGCTGCGATTAATCATTGTGTTTAAAATACAACATAAGGCGCACACACGGAAAATAAAGCGTTTCTCTTTATAGAACCTTATCCCTGCCTCCCAACAATGCAGGGGGGGGGGGCCCAGGGGGAAATCGGCTTCTCTTTATAGAACATAATCCCTGCCTCCCAACAATGCAGGGGGGCGCGGGTGGCCCAGGGGTAGAACATCGGCTTCCGACGCAAAAGGTCCCGAGTTCGAATCCTGGCTTTTGCGTTCCCTACTGGTTGGGTCGGTGTCAGCATCATGTGACCGGCTGAGACAGGAGTCATGGTATCCCCGCCCTGTCTCGTGTGTGGCAGTACATAAAATTGTCAGACGCCAGTCTTGGGACCCGTCCACAGTATAGCCTATATAGTGCTGCTGTTGGACGTTAAACCAACCAACCCAACCCAACCCAACAATGCAGACTAACTTTTGGCGAAGTCCCAGTCCACATGCCTGCACTTATTGTATCTACAGCTCTAGAGCTATCGTATCCACCATGACTATGTCTGGTGCCCAGAGGCATGCGATACGCTAATGGCACAACTGTTTTATTTTGTTCTCACACACAAAATTTGTTCAATGTACTATTGACACAACTTTTTTGTTTCACACACACACTTGTTCAGTGTACTATTGACACACCTTTTTTGTCTCATACGAGGGGTGTTCATTATGTCATGCTTGACATTGAACACTCGTACACGTATATGATTCAATATATTATTGACACAACTGTCTTCTTTCATACGCAAAATTTGTTCAATGTACTATTGACACAACTTCTTTGTTTCACACATATAATTGTTCAATGTACTGTTGACACAACTTTTTTGGTCTCACACACATAGTTGTTCAATTATTATTGACACAACTATTTTCTCTCACACACTGGCTGTATATCTCATACACTTTTAATGTAATATTGACACAACTGTTTTGTCTCACACATAATTGTTAACTGCACTATTGATACAACTATTTGTCTCACACATTGTTAACTGCACTATTGACACAACTGTTTTGTCTCACACATATTATTGTTAACTACACTATTGACACAATCCTTTTTCTCACATCAACAAACGGTATTCCATGTACTGTAGCATGCACTATTGACACAAAAGCTATTCCATGTACTGTAGCATGCACTATTGACACAAAAGGTATTCCATGTACTGTAGCATGCACTATTGACACAAAAGCTATTCCATGTACTGTAGCATGCACTATTGACACAAAAGCTATTCCATGTACTGTAGCATGCACTATTGACACAAAAGCTATTCCATGTACTGTAGCATGCACTATTGACACAAAAGCTATTCCATGTACTGTAGCATGCACTATTGACACAAAAGCTATTCCATGTACTGTAGCATGCACTATTGACACAAAAGCTATTCCATGTACTGTAGCATGCACTATTGCGACACAAAAGCTATTCCATGTACTGTAGCATGCACTATTGACACAAAAGTCATTCCATGTACTGTAGCATGCACTATTGACACAAAAGCTATTCCATGTACTGTAGCATGCACTATTGACACAAAAGCTATTCCATGTACTGTAGCATGCACTATTGCGACACGAGTGTTGTTTGGTCCGCAGGCTACGCGGAGGAGTGTGCATACCCCCTCCCGCCCCACCTGGGCCCCGCGCTGGCTGATGACCGGCAGGTGCGAATAACGGGTGAGTAGACCACCTAACAGTGTCGCTTGATAAGGAGAAAACAGCTTTACTCTACTCTCCACAGCCTGATAATTCAAAGCTGTTCTTACTGTAACCACCTAACAGTGTCGCTGGATAAGGATAAAACAGCTTTACTCTACTCTCCACGACTTGATAATTCAAAGCTGTTCTTACTGTAACCACCTGACAGTGTCGCTGGATAAGGATAAAACAGCTTTACTCTACTCTCCACAACTTGATAATTCGAAACTGTTCTTACTACAAGCAAAAAGTTTTAGCTAGTAAAATCAAGAACGTAAAAAAAGGAAAACGCATACCGGCCCTAAGACTCTACACAATCACCTCGACATAACGTATCCAGAGAGAGAGCGGCTAGGGCGGGTGAAGTTCTCTTCCTTGGGAAATCCTGGGAAATGTAATACTTTTGTTTTGCCCCCAGTTGTGAAAATGATGCTCTAATAAATGTTTCATATCATATAATAAACTTATTCTATTGAAGTCAGGACCAGCACTGCACCTTTATAATCGAGTTTTGTTTTTTCTTCTGGCCGCTGTCTCCAGACCCGTACAAGCTGTTCAGCCAGCTGACCAACAGACTGACCTCCAGCGGTGAGTGACCTTACACGACCAAGGAGACTTGTGCTTACACCAATAACAGTGGTTCATAAAAGTAAAAACAAAAACATCCAAAAGTTGCGAGGGGACGGGAGTTAGTCTTCGCAAAAAAACAACAACAACAAAAAACAAAACAAAACAACAACAACAACAACAACAACAACAACAGCAAAAACAACAGCAACAAACAAAACAACAGCAACAACAACAACAACAGCAGCAACCACAGTAATCGGCGTCCACAAAGCCCTCGGACATTCCTGTATGGAGACAGCAACTAAGCCGAGGTTCGAACCGGCGGTCTTTCGCTCTCAATATAAAGCACTAAATTGTTGAGCCACAAGCACGAAACATTAAAAGAAACGTCTCAGAGCACATAGAATCTCATAATACAGTATGAGTCCAGGTTTGACCACTCCGCATCTTATTTTCAGTGAAGAACATTGCAAAGTTAACTTCAGGCCCACTACAGACCAATAGTAGTTTGTCATCTGAAGTATTAACATCTAAAAAACTTAAGTTTTTTTAATTAACTAGTTGAAGACCCGACGGCGAATTCGCGGGATTAAAAGTTTAAAATTAAACCAATACCAATTCTATGGCAAACATTGCCACTTACTCTAAAACAGTATACCCCTGCCGGTAACATATCATCATTTACACCAAGTGATGCGGATGCAAAAGCTGAATTGTAACTTTGAATGTTATTTCGAAAATGTCTAGATTCTGTAGCATCCCCCACAAACAGCTGGTATAAAAGTTCCGGTAAAGTTTGTAAGGGTGGTAAATTAACTTGACCATTGGCACAGCCTAGTGAAGATGTTTCTGTGGGACATAATTTTGTGTCACAATATTGCTATGTCTTTGTCATTCCCCCCATATTGTGGGCAACAATATTGATATTGTTGTCTGGGGCAGTTGGCAGTATAACTGTAGAACTAGAAGCTGCCTGACTAAATTAAATGTCAGGTGGAGGCGTTAGTGGTGATGTAGATCTAGATCTAATTCGTGTGGGTCTATTTTCTTTTTATAGTGGTGTAACAGATCTGAAGCTGTTTTTACGTTGTGGAGATCTAGATCTATGCCTGTTTTCACTTTGTCGTAGATCTAAATTAAATCTAGATTTCAAACAGTATCAGTAGGTATCGATATGGATAGTTAATGATAATGATAATAATAATAATAATAATAATAATAATAATAATAATAATAATAATAATAATAATAATAATAATAATAATAAGAAGAAGAAGAAGAAGAAGAAGAAGAAGAAGAAGAAGAAGAAGAAGAAGAAGAAGAAGAAGAAGAAGAAGAAGAAGAAGAAGAAGAATAGGAATAAGAATATTAATAAGAATAATATTTGGTGCCACCTTCAGATTTAAACACATCATAATATGGTTCTATAATTGTGAGACAGCTGTCACAACCATTAGTTGGACCACCAAGCAATTCCAACCAAAGACTGCCGGAGGAATAGCCTGTTGGCTATTTGCCCGGTTACCGGATAAATGGTCACTTCCTATTAGTTAGAAAGAAATAAAAAAAAAAATAACTCAGAAATTAACCAAATCTTGAAATAACGATAGGATGTGAGCGTGAGGAACACACGAAGCTCAAATTTAACTCGCTTTGTGGAATGCGACTATTTGCTTTGTTTAGGCTGTTGCCCCTTCACTTAAATAAATTAATTAGTTTTCTTGTCTCATGTTTTTCTCATGCTCCTTTCTCATCTCGCCGTTTTCCCTTTATTTTTTTAAGAGTCTATAGTGCTGTCACTGGTAAAGAGCCCGTGGTATGTAATGACTCTCCCTCTCCGTCGCCCTCTTGAGCTGTTTCTGGGCTCTGGGGTTGGTGTACTGAATATTTAGGGCACTGCGAAATTTCAGTCTGCATCTGAGCGGATATCATTTCTATTACCACTATATGTATTCTCAGCTGGGTCAGGTAATTCACTTAAAAATCAATACCTGCGTGGACCATTGTTGAAGAAATCAGTTCATGGCTGCCAACAGAAAGTAATACATGTAGCTGGACCTTACTCATCTGTGCAGAGCGTTAGCACTGGCTGGATCTGTGCTGCATTTGATTCCGAATGATGGGGATCAGGAAATCTTATAATGCGGATTACTTTTTCAACAAGAGACCATGGGAGGCAATATGTTTCAGTGTGTATTTGTTCATTGTTCCCAAAATAGTTGACATCAGTGAACTCGACAATAGGGAAATCTCCATCAAATTAACTAGACTGTGAATCTACATCTACTTGCTCCTCGTTCGACCTCTCTGGGAGCCATGAGGGCTGAGCTTCTGGCCCACCAAGTCTTGGTGGAGATTCGTCTGGTGGGTCCTGGGTTGATCCCTCTAGGTATCCAAGGGACTGAATAGCTGGTCCAACAACGGGTCTTGATAAAGCCCAACCACTCGTCTCCCCCTCATCCTAGTGTTAAGACAGAACTGGGGCATGGGGTGTTCACATTATTTTAGACCAAGGAATTTTTGCTGTGTCCCATTCCCAACAGTGCACACAAAAATGGTTTTCTAGACATAAATAACGCGTCATTCACTTGGTAAGTATAATAGTGCAACTGTCTAACTATTCTAGAGGCAATTTCTACACATGAAAATACAACCAAAACAATAGTTTTAATGAGAAAAGCTGTAAATCTGGTTATGGCGGTTTCACCCTTAAGCGCGGGTGCAAAATTGTGTTAGACGTGATTATTGTTTTCAGTGGAGGCGGCGGAAAACTTGAAAAAAAGGTCTAACCAGCTGACAATATGAACCAAAACAGTATTTGGAGATGGATATTTGCTGCTCCACTGATTCTTATTCAACATGGGGAATGTCGTACTTTGTTCTATAAATTAATAATAAGATTTAATGGAAAAGGGATTGCTTGTGTTCGGAATAAGGACCTGTTCGGAATTGGAGCAATTTACCCTAATCCTCAAATCTCAATGAGAGATCTATAATCTAGATCTAACTCTTGATTTCTGTCACATTTTCACATGTTTTTTTTCGTCCCCGTTAGCGATCAGTAGATCTAGAAATAGACCCACCGTCGTATTGAAATCCTGTGAACAACTGAGTTGCTATGCGCTTCTGATGTGTGACACAAAATCCCTAAAGGTTCGGAAACATCAGGGCCTTTACAAATGTTTGAATTCTATACAACAAAGTGTGAAATAGAATGAAGGATGGACTTGAAAAATATTTTCATTTTGTAGCAAGATAATGCTGCCTCAAATAAAAAAAAACAAAGATTATTTTGTTCGGAATTGGGGCGCGTTACCCTAAGACCTTAATGAAGGTCCTCTGCACACAAAAAACAGGACCGTAGCTAGAGTCTGCCACACACATAATATATATCCCTACATCTCTCTCCCTTTCCTTGTAATTGTCTCTCTTCTCTTCGTCAAGCCCTCTTTGGGCTTCCGCGTTGTCCTCTCTACATCTTGCTTTCCCCAACGTTTTTCTCTGCTCTCACCATCTGCTCTGACCCCCCTGGCCAGGCTCTGGGCAGATCCAGCTGTGGCAGTTCCTCCTGGAGCTGCTCTCGGACGCCCGTAACGGCCCGTGCATCGCCTGGGAGGGCACGCACGGCGAGTTCAAGCTGGTCGACCCGGACGAGGTGGCGCGCCGCTGGGGGGAGCGCAAGTCCAAGCCCAACATGAACTACGACAAGCTGAGCCGCGCGCTGCGCTACTACTACGACAAGAACATCATGACCAAGGTAAGAACATGAACTACGACAAGCTGAGCCGCGCGCTGCGATACTACTACGACAAGAACATCATGACAAAGGTAGGAACAGCAATACCAAGGTAAGAACATGAACTACCAAGCTGAACATGAACTACGACAAGCTGAGCCGCGCGCTGAGATACTACTACGACAAGAACATCATGACAAACTACGACAAGCTGAGCCGCGCGCTGCGCTACTACTACGACAAGAACATCATGACCAAGGTAAGAACAGCAATACCAAGGTAAGAACATGAACTACGACAAGCTGAGCCGCGCGCTGCGATACTACTACGACAAGAACATCATGACAAAGGTAAGAACAGCAATACCAAGGTAAGAACATGAACTACGACAAGCTGAGCCGCGCGCTGCGATACTACTACGACAAGAACATCATGACAAAGGTAAGAACATGAACTACGACAAGCTGAGCCGCGCGCTGCGCTACTACTACGACAAGAACATCATGACAAAGGTAAGAACAGCAATACCAAGGTAAGAACATGAACTACGACAAGCTGAGCCGCGCGCTGCGATACTACTACGACAAGAACATCATGACAAAGGTAAGAACAGCAATACCAAGGTAAGAACAGCAATACCAAGGTAAGAACATGAACTACGACAAGCTGAGCCGCGCGCTGAGATACTACTACGACAAGAACATCATGACAAAGGTAAGAACAGCAAGAACATCATACCGACAAGAACAGCAATACCAAGGTAAGAACATGAACTACGACAAGCTGAGCCGCGCGCTGAGATACTACTACGACAAGAACATCATGACAAAGGTAGGAACCAACACCGTGACAAAGGTAAGAACAGCAATACCAAAATGAACTACGACAAGCTGAGTCGCGCACTGAGATACTACTACGACAAGAACATCATGACAAAGGTAGGAACCAACACCGTGACAACGGTACGAACAGCAATACCAAGGTAAGAACATGAACTACGACAAGCTGAGCCGCGCGCTGAGATACTACTACGACAAGAACATCATGACAAAGGTAGGGACCAACACCGTGACAACTGTAAGAACAGCAATACCAAGGTAAGAACGAACACTATGACAACGGTAAGAACAGCAATACCAAGGTAAGAAAGAACACCATGACAACAGTAAGAACAGCAATACCAAGGTAAGAACGAACACCATGACAACGGTAAGAACAGCAATACCAAGGTAAGAAAGAACACCATGACAACAGTACAAACAGCAATACCAAGGTAAGAACGAACACCATGACAACTGTAAGAACAGCAATACCAAGGTAAGAACATGAATTGCGACAAGAACATCATAACAAATGTAAGGACATTAAAACAAAGGTCAAAACATCAAGACTATGTAAAACGAATATGCCAAATGCTAGGACATCCTGGTAAAGGCAAGAACATCCTACTAAAGGTTAGGACATCTGGAAATAGTTAAGAATCGTCATGACAAAGATAAGGACATTGGGGTTAGGATAAGAGAACCATCAATAAAGGTAAAAACATCATTATTATGTTCATAAATACATGTTCAGACCCTCCCGGTCCTCCTGTCACTCACGGAGTACCCTCCCCCTCCCCAGGTTCACGGAAAGCGTTACGCCTACAAGTTTGACTTCGCCGGACTTGCCCAAGCTCTCCAGCCGTCGGTCCCGCCCACTGAGGCCTACGCGCACCACTACGTGTCCCCTGATTGGCTGCTGCCGCACGGCTACCAGCACGCCCCGCCCACTGTCAACCTGACGGCCAATCACTACCACCAGCCGGTGACGCAGGTTCACCAGAGCCTGTTTGGCGCAGGCCCCGGCCCGCCCAACCCGAGCAGCTTCTACCACCACCACTACCACCACCACCGATGGTCGCCTGCCGGTGGGCATGGGGGTGTAGCTGGACACTTCTCCCCGCCTCACTATCCCCAGCACCACCACCACCACACTCCCCAGCAGTTCCCGCCCCTGACTGCAGCCTCGCCAGCATCAGCAGCAGCCCCGGCTGCTCAGCCCGCGACACCCACACAGCAGCCGACAGCAGCCTACCAGCATCAGCAGCAGCAGCAGCAGCAGCAGCACAAATACCCGCACCATGCAGGCTACCCACTGGAGCACCAGCCCTCCCACCTGAGACAAAGCCTCTCTGCAGCAAGCCACAGCCTCAATTCCTACATGAGTACCTGCTACTGATGCATCGCCAGTGCCTGATAGTGATAAAGTACCTGCTACTGATGCCTCACCAGTGCTTGCTAGTGACAGAGTGTCTGCTACTGATGCATCGCATGCGCCAGATAGTGATAGAGTACCTGCTACTGATACATCACCTCTGCCTGCTACTGATAGAGTGCCTGCTACTGATACATCACCTCTGCCTGCTACTGATAGAGTGCCTGCTACTTATAGAGTGTCTGCTACCAAAACATTTCTCACATGAAGATACAGTCTCAACACTCACATGTTTACCTGCTGCTGATGAATCTTCTCTTAAAGAACCTACTGCTGACAGAGTACCTGCTGCTGGTGTGTCTTCCCCTAAAGAACCTACTGCTGACAGAGTACCTGCTGCTGGTGTGTCTTCTCTTAAAGTACCTACTGCTGACAGAGTACCTGCTGCTGGTGTATCTTCCCTTAAAGTACCTACTGCTGACAGAGTACCTGCTGCTGGTGTGTCTTCTCTTAAAGTACCTACTGCTGACATGTTTACCTGCTGCTGGTGTGTCTTCTCTTAAAGTACCTACTGCTGACAGAGTACCTGCTGCTGGTGTGTCTTCCCCTAAAGAACCTACTAAGGGTACCCGTCACTAGTACATGTATATCTACAGTTTTAAAGCCCAGCCTCAAATATTTCTTGTACAAGTTGTTTCATAGGGTCCTGATACTCCACATTGCACTGACAGGATAGTCTCTGAATCTTACCTGAGTACACATTACATGAATATTGACATTTTGCCTACAGCCTTGCCTGAGTATACACTACATGAGTATTGACGTTTTGCCTAAAGACTACCCTGAGTACAACTACATGAGTATTGACATTTTGCCTACAGACTACCCTGAGTACACACTACATGAGTATTGACATTTTGCCTACAGACTACCCTGAGTACACACTACATGAGTATTGACATTTTGCCTACAGACTACCCTGAGTACACACTACATGAGTATTGACATTTTGCCTACAGACTACCCTGAGTACACACTACATGAGTATTGACATTTTGCCTACAGACTACCCTGAGTACACACTACATGAGTATTGACATTTTGCCTACAGACTACCCTGCCTGAGTACACACTACANGAGTANTGACATTTTGNCTACAGACTACCCTGAGTACACACTACATGAGTATTGACATTTTGCCTACAGACTACCTGAGTACACACTACATGAGTATTGACATTTTGCCTACAGACTACCCTGAGTATACACTACATGAGTATTGACATTTTGCCTACAGACTAAACTGAGTAAACACTACATGAGTATTGCCATTTTGCCTACAGACTACCTGAGTACACACTACATGAGTATTGACATTTTGCCTACAGACTACCCTGAGTACACACTACATGAGTATTGACATTTTGCCTACAGACTTGACTGAGTACACACTACATGAGTATTGACATTTTGCCTACAGACTACCCTGAGTACACACTACATGAGTATTGACATTTTGCCTACAGACTACCCTGAGTACACACTACATGAGTATTGACATTTTGCCTACAGACTTGCCTGAGTACACACTACATGAGTATTGACATTTTGCCTACAGACTTGCCTGAGTACACACTACATGAGTATTGACATTTTGCCTACAGACGTACCTACCCTGGCATGACTTCCACCCTTGGGAAACCCAGCCTGAAGAAGGACCCTGGCATGAGAATCGCACTGGCTGTATCTTGTTATTTCTAGCCTTGATTGTGTGTGCCTGGCATCCATGTTGCCCTCTCTCTGCACCAGGAAAAACAAAAATTCTTTTCAGGAACTTGAGCTGTGCACTTATTTGTATAGATGTAAATGTCATTGATCTTACATTTTCCTCAAGATATGTCCCATGAGTTCTGTTAACATTACAACAGCACATTATTTTTGCATTGGAACAGCCACTTTAAAACTCAAGTCTATTTTTCGCAGGGAGTGTTTTTTGTACATTATTTTCAAAAATCATTTTTGATGTGTGTTTTATCAAGGCGTCCAAAACTAGAAGGCCAAGTCACCGGTTTTAGGGAATTGGAAATGATTTTTGCACACGAAGAGTAAAATTGATTTATTTCCATGGAACAAAGAGGATCTAGAGAGTAGATTTCAGCCCACACGACCACAACAATGAAAACTGTCATATCTTTTGTTTTAGTTTGTTTTTGTTTTTTTTCCGGAGGGTAGGGGGGGGGGCGGGTATTTTTGAAAATTCGTAGAATATCAAAGATCTGGCATGATTTATTTCGAAGAAAAAAATGCACAGTGCGATAACAGAATGTGCAATAATATCGTTCAATTTTAATCACATTAAATTTTTTGTTCTTTTTGGTGACTTTTCCTAATATTTTTGGAAGCCTATGCAATTACTAAAAATAAGTTTCAGTCCACAAGTTTTTTGATATTCCATGCATTTTGATACTGGTCTTGTACTTACTATGACAGAAAATAAATTCAAGTATTTTATTTGACAAATGTTATGCATTTTTCTGATCAAATAATGTCCGTTACAGTGGAACTGTAGCTCTCACCACTAACGCAATAGCCACCAAAGGCCCCTACGCGTATTTCTCGTGAAGAGCCGGGCTGCTCTAGCCCTTACTGGGTCATGGCAACAGAGCTCTTAGCTAGAGAACAGATGGTCCCAGGTTCGATCTGCACCACTGAACAAATGAAGTAGAGCTTCGGCACATGAAACACTGTAGAACTACATACTCAGACGTGACTTGCAGACAAAGTACAAATAAACAACAAAGAACGTGAGACCTGTCATTTCATATTAAAGTTTTTCTTTAATTGCTGTTGGCATTGTCTGAAGTAAACTTGAGTACATGTACATTTCTTCTGCCGTGTCTATGATTGCACATGCAAGGCTGGGTGGAATTCATAACACAAATTATCAGTTTTAGCAACGTCATTGCTTTAAAGAAAAGAAATTAATGAGAAAAAATTGCTATGTTTATTAAGTATAAAAATATATTTTTGCAAAAGTAGAAGTAGAAATATTGCATCTTTGATTTTGAAATATGCACTCATTATATACATGTACATACAATTTGTCAAAAAATACAAAAAATACAAAAATGAATTGGAAGTGGTTGACAGTACAAGTATGGAAATGTTACATCAATGATTTTTTTCCCTCGAGGGACCAGAATTGTAAGAATAAAAGAAGAACAACAAACTAACAAAAACAACCCCCCCCCCCCCCCCGGCCGAATATTGCACACACACAAAATCATTTTTCTCTCATTCAATCATGGTCATTTTGTTTCCAGAAATGTAGATGAATTTGCTATCACAAAACACATCTAGAGTTGGATTCATTGCTCCTCTAAAACGTGTTCAGTGTAAAACTTGTATCCATTTGAGGTCACAGTCTCAGTCAAAAATTGATTTGGTATTTTCAAACAAGAGGGGATAACTGTTTTCGATTTGTTTTCGCCTAAGACTTGCCGTTCATGGTACTTTAAAAAAGTGACGCGCCTTGTCATTCTTCACCTGACTGTCAAAGTTGAGAAAGTTTGGATTGTTACACGGATCAGCCAGGGAAAGATGCTAGACCAGAACATTCTGGCAGCGAGCGTCTCAGCACATCCTCTCTCCTCATACACCCATGACTATCTGGTAGATTTAACTGTTAGATAACTTTTAACACAACAATCCATCGTTGAGTGCTTTTGATTTGTCACAGTTTTAAACCAACCTCAAAAGTGGAAAAAAAAGCGTTCATAAGATAAGTTTAACATAAAGATTTAAAAAATCAGACATAAGTACGGTACATGTAATATGTTTTAGTTGTTGATCCTTGAAAAACATTGAAAAAATTGAAGCATTAAAAACAGCTATAATATCTTATATAATGATACACAGTCGGGGAGTGCTTCATGATATTCTCTGTTTGATGCCACTTCTAGTTCCAACATTTGACATCGATCATGGCTACACCGAGATCTGACAACGCATCATTTGTTGGGGAAAAGTCTTCATCGCTTTCACCAAACACTGAGACAAGGGTTGACATTCATAGTTCACCATGATGCCACTGGCTTCATTTTCTATGCATATCATAAAAAAATCAATATGACGGCTACAGTTATCAAGGCATCATAACTATTTTTAACCAAAGGTGTCTCCTCTGAGTTTCTCTGCTGAATCTACTGACGTGAGACACAAGTCTCAATCTAACCTGGAACTTCTGCAACCTGGGCTAGTGAGCATGATGTCACACAATTTGCAACTTATTAATCAAAACAAGAAAGATTTTAGAAAATAAAACAAAAGGTTATGGCTGACAGTTTTTGTATTTAATGCAATTTTCAACTTTAGGAACACACACAAAAAAAGAAGGTACGAACCCCCGCCCCCCCCCAAAAAAAAACCAACAAAAACCCCACAAATCATCAGCTTAGGGTGAGTATTCCAGCAGGTAGCAGGTCAAATCAATTAAATATGCTGCACATAACAACTACGATACATACTCTTAAGTGATGAGGATAATTTTAAAAATAATAATAATAAATAAATAATAACAATAATGATGACGATAAATCATACCATAGAGTGAAAAAACAAACAATTTAAGAAAGAAAGAAGGAAAGCATAAATGGCCGCCATATAAGCACTTTGGTATAATCCAAGCATAAATTAATCTATGCCTAGTTTTGTGAAAGTTCGATGGCACATAAAATAGTCAAAAGTAGTTGATTAATCATTATCTTCAACTGAAAAAATATACCGTTAAATAAAGTTATGACTGGTAAAATTCTAATTTCATTAAATTTTGAAGTATATGAAATTTTTTTCCCTGTGTAAAAACCTTTGCTAATCATACACCAACAAAAGAATAAAAGAGAAAGAAACAAAAAAAAATATTCACGTGAAAACACATCCTAGTCTTAAATTGAATATTTGAAATTGTAATGACACAGAAAATTAAAGTTAATTAACATTAAAAAGATAGGACGGTGGTAATCCATATTCAATCTTTTCACTTTCGACAAACAATGTTTCTCAGCTCATTTTGTGTAGGCTCAATTGTTTCCTAAAAACACGATATTTGAAAGAAGGCGATACAGTCAACAAGCATTGGTAATTTGACAACAGTCACTCAATGCGTATTGCAAAGGACGAGTATTTTGGCAAGTCAGTTTCAGTGTGTGAACACACAAATACATTACACGAAGTACAGTGTACATCTTAAAGCAAGAATTACAGAGAATTTGTATCAACAAAATGCAGTAAACCGTACATTAAAAAGAGCCATATTAAAATCATATGCTTCCACATTGTATTTCCACTGCAGCATGGTTTGAAGTTATTTTGTCTTGTTCATGCAGTAAAGCTTCTTCAAATGATGGTGTATTGAATTTACAAACAGTAAGTTTTTTTCTCATATTTTTTCTTCAGTTTCTGCCACTATAGACCTGCATGTGAGCCCTTATCAAACTGTATGAACTGCTTTGCACCCATCACTATGCTCAACCTTGACTTAATCTCAGCATTAAAAGACGACACTTTTTAAGTGACAGAAAATTTGTTTTGTCATTATAGAGCTCTTGAAAAGTGAACAAGGATCTGTTTGAATCTTATGTTAAAAGTTAATAATTTGCATTTTTAAAAATTTAACTCTCTCATTCCAGTTCAAATTTAACATGTATATATATAAAAATTTTGTGCCAGGCTTTTTGGTGATTTACATAAAAGATTCATTTTCTAACTTCGTAACTAATACCAATAAAATAAATCTGAAGGTATCATATATATATATATAGGGGGAGAATTATAAAGAATTATAGAGGAAAAAATATATATATATATATACACATGTAACTCGAGTTTTGACCGTAAAAAATTTCGCCGATCTGATGTGATTGTTGGGATTCGGCCAATTGTTGGCACACATGCGGTTCCATATCAATTTGATAGAATAATAAGTCGCAACTTAATTTAAGAAAAATATATCCTCCTGTTCCCTTTGCTAAATTTATTGAATACCGAAATCCATTTATTTTCCAAATGCATTGCTTGCAGTTCAAACAAAAAAAACCCACTCATTATACGCCGTTATAAAAAAACAAAGAGAAAAGTTTGATTCTAAAGCAGTCTTACGTGTCATTAATATTATAATAATATCATATTTTCTAAAGCAAAAATCTCAACCATGACTTATGTGAGTGAAGCGCCCCACCTAGCCTCGGCTTGTGCTTGAAGTTTTCACCCCGACATACCCGGCTCTCCACACAGACACACATGGCACTTACAATGATAAATCATACTTCTATTGATCTAGTACAATAATTATATTTAACGTATGAAAAATGTAACATAAAAAGTTTACAATTAAACTAATAATTGTTACACTAAGACTGAGATAGTAATCACAGTTGCTTATTAGAATAGGCCACTCTCTCTTTGAGTGATTAGATGAGGCAATTTAATGCCAACACATATTATCAAGTAATTTGTACTGCAACAAAGCACAATCATTTATCAATCCTTTTCACTTGAAGTCTACTTCTAACCCCCACTGAACATTGCCTAAAAATCTAGCTCAGAACAATGCCAATGTAATGCTAATAGCACGCAATGCATGAAGAAATATCAACTAATCCCTGAGATACAGATTCAAACCTAGTCCTAATAATATCAGAGGCAAGTGCCCTAACTCTGTCAAACTGAAGCAAAGTCTTCAACATCCTGGGGAAACATTGCAAACAATTTACTTTGGAATGATGCATCTAAACGAGGAGCAAAAATGTAAAAAGAACGATAGAAGATTGATGAACACATCATGCAAAGTAGACTGTTTTTCTAGCGTAGATTTATAAAACTATGAAGTTCAGACATGAAAACTTCAAGCCTAGCAAGTATATTTCGAGGAGTCTGGCTTTGCGCCCTGCAAGTCTTTCATGATGGCCTGCGACAGCGTGAGGCCGAAGATGAACGCCCCAGGACGATGAAAGTGATGGCAAACCCTCGCAGCCAGTACACTCGTCGCGGCTGTGGCACGCCCGACTCCAGCAAGTTCTGCATCGACTTCAGAAGGCACATTCCTGGGGAGGGAGAGACCAGTAAGCTGAGTTTGCATGAAATGAAAGGACATTCCTGGGGAGAGAGAGAGCAGTAAGCTGAGTTTGCATCAAATGAAAGGCACATTCCTGGGGAGAGAGAGACCAGTAAGCTGAGTTTGCATCAAATGAAAGGCACATTCCTGGGGAGGGAGGGAGAGACCAGTAAGCTGAGTTTGCATCAAATGAAAGGCACATTCCTGGGGAGGGAGGGAGAGACCAGTAAGCTGAGTTTGCATGAAATGAAAGGCACATTCCTGGGGAGGGAGAGAGGGCAGTAAGCTGAGTTTGCATGAAATGAAAGGCACATTCCTGGGGAGGGAGAGAGAGAGCAGTAAGCTGAGTTTGCATGAAACGAAAGGCACATTCCTGGGGAGGGAGAGAGCAGTAAGCTGAGTTTGCATGAAATGAAAGGCACATTCCTGGGGAGGGAGAGACCAGTAAGCTGAGTTTGCATGAAATGAAAGGCACATTCCTGGGGAGGGAGAGAGGGCAGTAAGCTGAGTTTGCATGAAATGAAAGGCACATTCCTGGGGAGGGAGAGACAGTAAGCTGAGTTTGCATGAAATGAAAGGCACATTCCTGGGGAGGAGAGACCAGTAAGCTGAGTTTGCATGAAATGAAAGGCACATTCCTGGGGAGGGAGAGAGCAGTAAGCTGAGTTTGCATGAAATGAAAGGCACATTCCTGGGGAGGGAGAGACAGTAAGCTGAGTTTGCATGAAATGAAAGGCACATTCCTGGGGAGGGAGAGAGAGAGCAGTAAGCTGAGTTTGCATGAAATGAAAGGCACATTCCTGGGGAGGGAGAGACAGTAAGCTGAGTTTGCATGAAATGAAAGGCACATTCCTGGGGAGGGAGAGAGAGAGCAGTAAGCTGAGTTTGCATGAAATGAAAGGCACATTCCTGGGGAGGGAGAGAGCAGTAAGCTGAGTTTGCATGAAATGAAAGGCACATTCCTGGGGAGGGAGAGAGAGAGCAGTAAGCTGAGTTTGCATGAAATGAAAGGCACATTCCTGGGGAGGGAGAGAGAGCAGTAAGCTGAGTTTGCATGAAATGAAAGGCACATTCCTGGGGAGGGAGAGAGAGAGCAGTAAGCTGAGTTTGCATGAAATGAAAGGCACATTCCTGGGGAGGGAGAGACAGTAAGCTGAGTTTGCATGAAATGAAAGGCACATTCCTGGGGAGGGAGAGACAGTAAGCTGAGTTTGCATGAAATGAAAGGCACATTCCTGGGGAGAGAGAGAGCAGTAAGCTGAGTTTGCATGAAATGAAAGGCACATTCCTGGGGAGGGAGAGAGAGCAGTAAGCTGAGTTTGCATGAAATGAAAGGCACATTCCTGGGGAGGGAGAGAGAGAGCAGTAAGCTGAGTTTGCATGAAATGAAAGGCACATTCCTGGGGAGGGAGAGAGAGAGCAGTAAGCTGAGTTTGCATCAAATGAAAGGCACATTCCTGGGGAGGGAGGGAGAGACCAGTAAGCTGAGTTTGCATGAAATGAAAGGCACATTCCTGGGGAGGGAGAGACCAGTAAGCTGAGTTTGCATGAAATGAAAAAATACCAAAATGGATATAGCACTGCGTGGATGTCTGTGTGCATGCAGGCTCAGTCAGTTTGGCCTGCAAGCAGCGGTCTGAAATCAATATTGGCCTGCAGTACCAGCTTTCTGCCACCTCACTGTCGATATTAAAACTAAGGTCCTGCTAATAAATACCCTACATTTAAAACTGTTCTTGTGATTCCGCTTTTCTTTTCAAAGTGTTATTTTTTTGTGTGTGGATATTAATTATCAAATCAGCTAAAATGTATGAAATAAAGTCTTAAAATTATACTGTATACAGATCAGTTGCACCTGCAAAAATTGTTTTATGAATCATTGTACATTTCACCCAATTTAGACCTCAATACCGGAAACACATTTCAATTTTTATTGAAACTGCCGGCCCGACTACGGGTTTGGGATTGGCCAGCATGCCAGCCACAACAAGCAGATTTGCACCCATGTGAATATTTCTATAATTTGGAAATGTTATCTTGGCTTGGCTTTATGACCCCTTAATTTAGTGGCTAACGCTGCTCCTACCTGGAAAGATGAAGATAAAAATCGCAGCGAACGCTGCTCCTACCTGGAAAGATGAAGATGAAAATGGCCGCGAACGCTGCTCCTACCTGGAAAGATGAAGATGAAAATGGCCGCGAACGCTGCTCCTACCTGGAAAGATGAAGATGAAAATGGCCGCGAACGCTGCTCCTACCTGGAAAGATGAAGATGAAAATGGCCGCGAACGCTGCTCCTACCTGGAAAGATGAAGATGAAAATGGCCGCGAACGCGCCCAGGACCTGGATGACAACTCCGATGTTCGGGATCGACACGGCCAGGACGAGGGTCAGGCCAAACCACACGACGGTGGTGACGACGCGCCGGATCTTCTCGTGACGAATCATGTCCTCGATCCCCATACGCCAGACCGTCGTCCAGATGCACTCGAACCCGGCCCTGGGTCAGCGCAGGAGGGAAACAGTCACTCAGTCAGACAGGCAGAGCAGTTGGTTGGTGCTGTTGCTTAGCAACCACGGTCAGCACTACACAGGTTATATTGTGGATGAGTCCCAACACTAACATCTGACAAGTTTACAAGCTGCCACACAAATACAGAACAGGAATACTATGACTCTGTCTCAGTTGGTTATATCATACTGACACCGACCAAAAAAGAGCCAAGCTCAAGCGACAGACCTCCTGTGGCAGGAGCCGATGTTCTACCCCAGGGCTACTGCAACCCACAGACGGGCAAAGAAATGGACATAGGAGAACCTTTACTTGCTTTCAACCCATATAATTTACATGATTTGGAATTAATGCAGCTTTACCTGAACTTTGACACAAATCCACAGGGTGAAAAGAAAAAATGTTCGGTAAATTAAAAGAATCCCTAGGTTTCCTAGCTCAGCTGGGACTCAGAATTTATCTAAATTTATGCAAGTTAGTGCTACTTATGAATCAAAATAGAGATACCGGTAAATTACAAAAAAAAAAACAATTTAGGGATGAATCATGCTAAAAACTAAGCCCCATTGTTAGCCATAGTAAATAAAAAACCCTCATTAAAAACAAACTCATGTTTATGTAAAATTGAAGGGCATTTGGTGTGAAATCTGAGCCTATATATCTCACTCTGAGTACTGACCATGTTTTCTCTCAATCCTCTGCCATTTGATAAATTTAGTGCTCGCATTAAACTAGTTTCTACAAAACCTACATTACAACTGACCATGTTTAGTGCTCGCATTAAACTAGTTTCTACAAAACCTACATTACAACTGACCATGTTTTCTCTCAAGCCTCTGCCATTTGATAAATTTAGTGCTCGCATTAAACTAGTTTCTACAAAACCTACATTACAACTGACCATGTTTTCTCTCAAGCCTCTGCCATTTGATAAATTTAGTGCTCGCATTAAACTAGTTTCTACAAAACCTACATTACAACTGACCATGTTTAGTGCTCGCATTAAACTAGTTTCTACAAAACCTAAATTACAACTGACCATGTTTAGTGCTCGCATTAAACTAGTTTCTACAAAACCTACATTACAACTGACCATGTTTAGTGCTCACATTAAACTAGTTTCTACAAAACCTACATTACAACTGACCATGTTTTCTCTCAAGCCTCTGCCATTTGATAAATTTAGTGCTCGCATTAAACTAGTTTCTACAAAACCTACACTACATTAGACTTTAATCTTGATTTCTTTTTGTCTATCTACCTTTCTAGTATTGTTCCACTACAAATTTTAAAGAATTTTTTAAAGTTTTTAAAGAGCACATTGGTACGTGTAGCGCCACTCCTCACCGACCACAGAACAGCAGGATGGGGTAGGTCGTGTACGTCTTCACAGCCACAAGCACCACGGCAATGATCACGGCAGTGTCTGGCTTGAACGCCACCAGAATGTCCGTTGTTATGTTGGCACCAAACTGGCGGAGGCCGGAATAAGGAATACATTTTGGTGTGTAGTAAAAACGCACGAAGAGATATTTTTCGTACATGTATTAAAATCACACAGTGAGGAAAGAGATGTCACCAAGAAGACACCTCTTCCATTCTAACTGTAAAACGCAGAATCAGTCATCAACATGATGGTAGTGCTTGGTACAATTCAGACATCTCAATGCCACATTAAGAAAAATGAAAATGAATAATAGTAAAAAAAAAAATTGTGGATAATGTAACTTCTTAAAATTTAGCTCACTACTCAGTTTGATTATGATGGTACTTATTGTGAGAAATTTTGTTTTCATTGACATTTTTTTCTCTTTGAAGCATTGCCAAAGTAATCGATTTATCTCCTGTTTTAACCTGGGGAAAAATGTTAAACTTCAGCACACACCTGTAGAAAAATCTTCATTTCCAGCTGCAAGTATGTTTTGCTTCACCATTATTATGTATGTGGCAATCCCACAAAACCAGTGTGCCATACCTGCAGGTAGCCACCATTATTATGTATGTGGCAATCCCACAAAACCAGTGTGCCATACCTGCAGGTAGCCGCCATTATTATGTATGTGGCAATCCCACAAAACCAGTGTGCCATACCTGCAGGTAGCCACCATTATTATGTATGTGGCAATCCCACAAAACCAGTGTGCCATACCTGCAGGTAGCCGCCATTATTATGTATGTGGCAATCCCACAAAACCAGTGTGCCATACCTGCAGGTAGCCACCATAATTATGTATGTGGCAATCCCACAAAACCAGTGTGCCATACCTGCAGGTAGCCGCCATTATTATGTATGTGGCAATCCCACAAAACCAGTGTGCCATACCTGCAGGTAGCCGCCATTATTATGTATGTGGCAATCCCACAAAACCAGTGTGCCATACCTGCAGGTAGCCGCCATTATTATGTATGTGGCAATCCCACAAAACCAGTGTGCCGTACCTGCAGGTAGCCGCCATTATTATGTATGTGTCAATCCCACAACACCAGTGTGCCATACCTGCAGGTAGCCGCCATTATTATGTATGTGTCAATCCCACAAAACCAGTGTGCCATACCTGCAGGTAGCCGAGCGCCGCGGTGACGGTGTACGTGATCACACACAGAACCATGGCCAGGCTGACCGTCTTGGAAAACTCGCGCAGGTTTCGCTTCTCCATGCACGAGTAGATCGGGATGATGCTCACATGGCACTGGGGAAAACAGGGGGCAAAACTTACAAGACTTTCTGTTATATTGAAACTTCAAACCTGATTAAACTGCCTATCTCCAAGATTCAAACTGATGTTAAAAATACCTTTACAACCGTCAAATTTATACTATGGATTTATAAAGATATAAGTGAAACAACTTTTCAAAAAGTGTTGTAGGTCTAGGCAGAATATTTAAATTGTCGAAACAAGCAGTTCAATATTTAAACTCATCAAGTCAGAGCACATTGCATTTTACTAACGTTTATGAAAAAAAAAATGTTTATCTATCTATAATATAAATCATTGTGACACAGAAATTAACAAAACCAATTAACAATTAAAGCTATATATAATCAATAGATTCCTAAAACTGTTCAGGTTGATACATGTTTATATCAAGCACAGAATTGTATGTTTCTAGAAACTCCATGAACTTTCCAGAGTGCAAGCTGCAAGTGGCATCTGATATGTTTTATCCACTATGCACTTTTCAAAGCTACAAGCTGCAAGTGGCATCTGATATGTTTTATCCACTATGCACTTTTCAAAGCTACAAGCTACAAGTGACATCTGATATGTTTTATCCACTATGCACTTTTCAAAGCTACAAGCTACAAGTGACATCTGATATGTTTTATCCACATGCACTTTTCAAAGCTACAAGCTACAAGTGGCATCTGATATGTTTTATCCACTATGCACTTTTCAAAGCTACAAGCTACAAGTGACATCTGATATGTTTTATCCACCATGAACTTAAAGCTACAAGTGCACTGATATGTTTTATCCACCATGCACTTTTCAAAGCTACAAGCTACAAGTAGCATCTGATATGTTTTATCCACCATGCACTTTTCAAAGCTACAAGTGACATCTGATATGTTTTATCCACCATGCACTTTTCAAAGCTACAAGCTACAAGTGGCATCTGATATGTTTTATCCACCATGCACTTTTCAAAGCTACAAGCTACAAGTAGCATCTGATATGTTTTATCCACTATGACCTTTTCAAAGCCACAAGCTGCAAGTGGCATCTGATATGTTTTATCCACTATGAACTTTTCAAAGCTACAAGCTACAAGTGACATCTGATATGATTTATCCACCACGAACAATATAAACTATATTTACTGAACCTGGTAAGCAAAGCAAACTTCCGGAACGACAAGAAACACATCTATCCACGATTTAGGGCTGAGGGAATAAAAAAACAAATAAAATTGGTTTAAAATGGAATGGAAGGAAAAACTGAGAGATGTTTCCTTAGCTAGTGTTCCAGACTGAGGTTCAGATCTCTGTGGTTACCCTAACTCAGAGTCGCTGCCTCCTGAGCAGTTTATTTGGGAATCCTAGGGAAGGGAAACTACTCTCACTTACTCTCTCTGTCTCTCTCTCTCTCTCTCACTCTTTACCTCCAATAAATTTCCAATTTTCAATGTCAATAATAGAACATCTTCTTGACACATTTGGCTATGCTTAAAGAAAAAGCAAATTATGGCAGTATGGGCAAATGAAGTATGGCCATTTGTTGTTTATGTACTTTAAATAATATTATAATAACTTATTAATCTTTTTAATCTCTTTGCATGTTTGGTTGGCTATTGTTTTAAGAATACACTAACAATAGACAAACACTGTTGTGCCAAAATAATATTTATCAGCATGAGGCAAAATCGAACGGTAAGAAGCGAAGAATGTCTAGAGTTATATAATTTCAATCAATTACATGTTGTCCCTGGCATGCATATATTATATCTGTTTTTTTTTAATTATCTACAGAAGTGATGCATTTATCATGGGTTCCTATAAGAAAAAGTGTTTGGAAATGGGTCAGTCCAAGACAGCGTTTCACAAATCAATAATAAATAATAAATATAAAGCAGGTGTTGGTGATCCATTGAAGGTGACCTACGTGGTTGCTATGGGTCCACTCTTGGTGACCTACCTGGTTGCTATGGGCCCACTGTTGGTGACCTACCTGGTTGCTATGGGTCCACTGTTGGTGACCTACCTGGTTGCTATGGGCCCACTGTTGGTGACCTACCTGGTTGCTATGGGCCCACTGTTGGTGACCTACCTGGTTGCTATGGGCCCACTGTTGGTGACCTACCTGGTTGCTATGGGCCCACTGTTGGTGACCTACCTGGTTGCTATGGGCCCACTGTTGGTGTGGGGGGCGAAGTACTTGGCTGTAACCAAACCCACCACATACAGAATGCCGATGACACCTACAAAACTGAAAAACAAGAATAAACAACAACATAAAATCTATGGAAAAGCTGTCTCCCATGAATAGAATTGTAGATTTTGTAAATAGTTTAATTTCCTATTTACTAACCAACAGGAAAAAATACCAATTGACCAAATAATCCTGGGTTTAATTATAACAATGACGATTGAAGTGATAAAAGGATGATGATGATGATGATAACACAATGTAATAATTATAATAACAACGACAACAATAATGACTTGAGTTAAACTGGATTTATCAGCACTCTATCAGCTATATTGAGGATGGAAAAAAGAAATATGTGCAGAACTGGGCAAGTCTTGGGTATTTTGATAAGCGTCGAACAGAGGCAGACGCACCGCGAAGAATATCAATGAGAAAAATGTCGCCCATCACGGTGCTGTATATCTTCAAAGTTATAAAAATCCGGAAATTGGGATAGACAATGAACATCAAATTGATCAGTAGGTCTGATAGGGTTACTTTTTTTTATAACAATGATTGCTGTATACAAGTAGGAGTAGCTTGTTACATCGTATTATTACCCAACGAATTATACGTCACTATATATAGTGTTTCATTTGGTTAAACTTATTCTTGCTACATTAAGTCTCGTGATGTACAGTATGTAGTTTATGAGTACTTAGCAACTTTATTTATGTGAATACTATTATTGTTGTATAGATGCTATTTTCGTTTGTTTTTGTTTTCTTTTTATTATCAATGGATATTTCATATAACACAGTAATTTGTATCTACTCAATGTGTCTTGTTATCCTTATATAAAAAATAAAAAAAAAGAAGAAGAAAGTAACTCGACGCACCATGTTCGCTGAGGAAAACCACTTGACATTATCACAGACCACAGCTGCCTGACAAGGCTTAGTGAGGATATACTTGGAAAATATAGTACATGTGTACCTGGCGTATTTGAGGAAATCTATCCTCCTGGGGAAGCACAGCGGCAGGATGAAGACACACGACGTGACGGAGATGATGAAAGCCCGGCCCATGTAGAAAGGACTCGTGTGGCAGTAGAAGTCTTTGGCCACATCCAGGAAAACTGGAGGGGAGGTTCAAACTGTTGGTGAGATATGCTGGAATATGACGCAAAAGACAGAGAGAGAGAGAGAGAGAGAGAGAGAGAGAGAGAGAGAGAGAGAGAGAGAGAGAGAGAGAGAGAGAGAGAGAGAGAGAGAGAGAGAAAGAAAGAAAGACAGGCAGACAGAGAGACAGAGAGACAGAGAGACGTAGAGAGAGAGAGACAGAGAGACAGAGAGAGATACCGAGATAGACTGAGAGAGACACGAAGATGAACTCACACATCTCCCACTTGGTCCCCGATGATGATCAGGAAGGTGATGCAGGTACCGAAGCAGTAGAGCGTGATGGAGATTGCGCATGCGATCTGGGCCCAGGGTCCACACACTGAGTGGACCACGTCCTGGTAGTTGCTCGTTCCTTTGATGTCTGAGCAGTAACCGAGAATCATGATGGCTGCCACCACGAAAATCAGGAAGATCTGCCACAAACACACAAGTAACTAGAATATGCAGATTGGTTTGCTCTATGCAAGAACTGTTTATAGAGTAAAACATAAAGTATGAACCTTATCCTTCTTGTAACTTTAGTATACTATAATGATAAATTGAGAAAAATGTACCAATACACTGGTATCTTGATTTTTTTTTAGCTTTATCTGGAAAGAACCCATACTGAAACCATACCCAAAGTGAGCACGTCCTGTCCATGATTACGCTGAAATGTAAAAGATTGCATCCCTAGGTTTATGAAGAATTCTTTAACAAGAAGGAATCACTGGTATAGATTTGAACTGCTAACCTCCTGCTTTCAGTCCAGGGCGCTAACTGCTGAGGTAACAGCAGCCTCCCATACGACCCATATAAAAACTGCTTGACCGTTACTTTCCTAAGACTTTACCCCCTCCCCCTCCCCCGGTGACTCACCGACTGCATGACAACGGCCATGTTTGAACATTACTTTCCTAAGACTTTACCCCCTCCCCCTCCCCCGGTGACTCACCGACTGCATGACAACGGCCATGAGCACCCCACCGGCCTGGTGATACGCCAGCGGAAAGTTGAGCAGTCCGGCACCGAGCGCGGCGTTAACCACAAGGAAAGCGGAGCCAAACCAGCCTGATCCGCCTGATGCCGACGCTGGTGCTGCCATGGGGACGGGGCAGGGAGGGTATAGTTATTGCCTGAAATTGTGTGTGTGTGTGTGTGTGAGAGAGAGAGAGAGAGAGAGAGAGAAGAGAGAGAGAGAGAGAGAGAGAGAGAGAGAGAGAGAGAGAGAGAGAGAGAGAGAGAGAGAGAGAGAGAGAGAGAGAGAGAGAGAGAGAGAGAGAGAGAGAGAGAGAGAGAGAGAGAGAGAGAGAGAGAGAGAGAGAGAGAGAGAGAGAGAGAGAGAGAGAGAGAGAGAGAGAGAGAGAGAGAGAGAGAATGACAGTCAAAGTGAAAACAGAGACATAGGAAAACGAGTTGTGAAAGTTAATGAACCAAGTCCTAATCAAGTTGTTCTTCCGACTTCCCATTAAAGAAGGCCGCAGCAACATGATGGTGAGGTACACTACTGTATAGGAAAAAAAAATGTCCTATTTTTTTCAATGGTGGTGTCATATACACAGCCATCTAGCTAATTGGTACGATAATCGTCTACCATTTGCAACCCTGCCAGATCTGTATGTGAAACTTTGCTCCATAAAGTGATACTGATTACTTTAATGTAGACATATATCTACATTGTTTTGTTTCCATAACATATATGATATTTTCAAAGATGAACAAATATTAATAATTTTTTTTTTCAAAACTAACCTTTGGACACAATTTTAATCTCACTGGAAAGGATCGGCGTTCCCTCGTTGATGCTGGCGTCGTCAAGAGCATTTTCCCCATGGGAGGGGGGGAAACGGTGTGTTACTTGGATCGACATTTTCCTGGAAGCATCTGCCTATTAATAGGAACAGAACAAAGTGGGTTTTTTTGTTGTTATTTTGTTTATTTATCGATTGGCAGTGATTATTTGGATAACATGTTATCTAAATAATGAAAACAAGGGGGGATTGACCTTTTAGTTAACAGATAATCCAAACAGGCTAAACCCCCATAATTTCATTATTTGGATATAACCTGTTTACAAAATGGTTCAAACTTCCCTTGTTATTATTTCAAACGGCTTTTACTTTTATATACATTTTAAATTTTAGTAGGCCTACATTGTAGGAACATTTTGTATGCCTATATCTCTGCTTGAAACGGACAAGATAGATCTTTAAAAAAAAAGTTAACATGAAACAAAACAATCTTCAAAATATTATGTCCCATAGGTTTCCTACAGAGATGGGTGGAAAAAGAGTGGTGGCGCCAAAGATTTGAACCTTGGACCTCCTGCTCCTTAGTCCTGAGCACTGGAGACTGATCTATTTTTAAGCCCCCTACTAAGCCAACAATATTTAAATTTAATTAGATCTACATCCCACAAATTTCTAGAAAAATTTCAGACCAGATTTTTGGCCACCTGCCGAGTATCGCACTGTCTGCTTGAGAACATAGATCACAACAGACGGAGCTATCGTGGGGCGGTTATGATCAAAGTTTATCAAGCGAAGCACTGGCAGTTACAGTACGTCGTATCGGCCTAATATCCAAACAAACCCAGAACAGTGTAAAGTGAGCGCATTGCAATTACAAGCCCACAGTCACTCAAACAGAACAGAACTAAGTTCAACATGCAATACATGTGGCTAGCGTCTGTTTTACATCAGTCTGTCCACCTGTCTATGTGTCTTGTGGGGCGGAGTTTGACATTTCTAAGTGAATCAGTCAAAACATGACTTCCAACCCCATCTTCCCCTACATCAATGGTCCAACCATCTTTATACACAGGGATTAAACGCCGCCAAACCACCCAAGACCTCTACGGGAGGTATCTTGCTCCTTCCCCAGCCCATTCCGTTCCTAAATTCAAGCCAGCTTAAGTGATAGTTATATAACCAATATAATATGACTGGGAGGCTGATAATCCTCCAAATTATTCATTGATTTCATTGGTTGACATTTTAAGAGTCGGTACATCCATTCACGACTTTCTCAAGTGATGGAAAAAGGAGGAATTAAGATGGATGAAAATTACATCTGTATATAGATTCTAGAATCTAGATTTACCTCAAATTTGGCCGAGAAAGGATAACGTTTATAACACTTGTAAAATCTAGATCTAACTCAAACCATTTGATGCCTCAACCAAAGTCTTATACGTAAAATCTAGATCTTATAACACTTGTAAAATCTAGATCTAACTCAAACCATTTGATGCCTCAACCAAAGTCAATATACGAATAAAAAATACAATTTAAGCTAGCCTACCTTAAAAACAAAATTTCACCCTATAATCAAGCGGATCAGCTGTGTGCCTCAGTCCACCATCTTGACAATGTCATGTGGATAGAAGACAATTGAAATGATAAACAACAGGCTTTGTTTACATTCAGGTTTCCTTCAGGTAAATCATATGATTTGTGTAAAAATATCAAGAAAATTGCTTAATTGTACATGAGCAAGTTAAAATAAAATGATAAATATGTCTTTAATTAAATAATAAAACATTTTACTATTATGATATTTATCGATTACTATTGTAATTTTCTAAAAATAACTCTCACATGTTACCTTACGTCACGTTTGTGTTGGTTCCTGACGCAAACAAGGAAGGCAAAATGGCGGCTCTAAAACTACAACATTATGGATCTGTAGTTACGATCTAGATGTTACGAATTAAAGCCCATACTATGCTTCTTCATGTGTGTGCCAGTCAGTTTCATAGAGTTTAGCCTGGGCTGTACATAATGGGACTAAAGCTTAGCACCAACAACCAACAGCCGCGAATGCGGACATATTCAGCGAGCACTCCAGGTGGATCAAATGGTGGTGCTCGACCTGATGTTGTGACTCGAAATGGACAGTCAGCAAGGGCGAGGGCCAGGAGTCTGGGCAATTTTCAGTCGCCTGGAAACTCAGGATCTCTCAGCATCCCTGGAGCTTCAGGTGGAACACATAGGAGTAGCTCACCCGATTCGGATTCTAGCTCTCCGGGGGATGATCCAGCGGTTTTATTTGGGGGAAGACCATTCACCCATTCGCTCCCAGTTGTGCCCATGCATCTGTTTGCCGTACAAGGTTGGTGTTTGAGTACGCTCTCTAGATTAGACCCAAACTAAATCTTTGTCTACTTTTGGATCTAGATCTAGTTAGATGTAAAAAAAAATTTCAGTGGATGGATTTGAAATTAGATCTAGATCTAGATTAGATCGAAATCTAGATCTAGTTGTAAGCCTAGATTTAGGTCTATCAACCATTTCAGTGTACTTGGGTCTAATTCGACTTGAGATTACACCCAATTAGGCCAATACATTTTCAATGGCCATAAAATGACGCAGATGACCTGACACTAATTTTTACTTTCACTCCCTTTCTCGATGTTTTGGAACAACATTTTGGACGTTTTTCGCTAAATTAATTGAGAAAAATGAATGGTGAAGATGATAGATTTCATGATCAAAATCAAAAGTAGGCGAGCACTCAGGCAATACGTAATATTTTTAACTGAGCACTCAAGTGGTTAAAAAAATTTCCTTTGCTTATTATTTAAATTGCTCCCTGAAGTTACAAGATTTGAGTGCCTGTGATTCGCATGTTCACTGCCAGTCTGGAGTTCTAGACAATTAATCAAGATCAAATTGCTGAGCTTCAGTTTGTTTTTATTTGTCATTCTGATTTAGATGTAGATCCAGATCCAGGCTGTCTAAGGAACATTTGGCGGTTGTACTCATAGAGTAAACATTTTGTTTTCTTCAAGACAACTTTCTGTTGAAAGTAAATTGAGTCCAGTTAACCATATAAAGATTCTTGTGTGATAAAACAGATAATTGACAGCAGATGGCAAGAAATCTGATCTGGGACACACACACACATAGTGCTTAAAACCTTAAATCTATTGATCTGATTTGAAAACAGACTTGAAACTGAGCTCTGAAAAGAAAATATTTAAAATTCTAATTCAACTTAGTGGTTGGCCTTCAGTTTTTTTTAACATTTTGACTGTAAGTATTTGGATCAAACTTAAAAAACAACAACTACAGATTAACCATAAAAACCATATTAGTGGTTGGCACAAACCTTTGTTTGTATGCATCTGTCATTTATCAGCATTTTTTCAAATTAAAATCCTAGGCAATGAAATGGAAAATTCCAACCATTTTTTGGACTAATTTCTCTTTGTTGAGGTATTTCATTAAGTCAGTAGTACATACCAGACGCTTTAGCTCAAGTTTGCCTGACCATCCATTCATAGGTTGCTTTGATATGGACCTACTGAAAATGGCAATCTGGAGAGGATTTTTCTGGAAAATTTATCTCTTTGTAAAAAGTACAGTGCTTAGTTAACAGGAGCTTATAAATTGTTAATCGTAAAGATCTGAGAAGCAGACTTGTTTTGAATCAAATAGAAAAAACAGAGACATAAAATCTGATTAACATTTTAATTGGCTTTGTTTTAGTTTAGGGCAAGGAGGATGAGAAATATGCCCTTTTTTAAATACATTTTTTTACCAACCTTTCTTCTTTACGTTTAAACTCTTTTTATTTAAGCTCTAAACAAGAAATTTATTTTGTTTGTAGATTTATTTCAAACCATCTTTTTAAATTGCTTGCCTCCCCTGACATTAATGCAGGTAATTTAGGCTACCTTGAACGGACACGTCAGCTTAAATCCTAGATAAGCAAGTATTGTTTTACTCAGGTTGTCTGTCTTAGCTGGTTTTGCATGGCAGGGACGGACATTGGGATAAAACCTGTACGTGAATGGGATTGCTCTGAAGCCCTAGTTGGAATTGATAGACGGGCAAATACATGTACTGTGATTTAATGTGATGGTTGTGGTACAAGTGCTTTTGCTTTTGTGTTTAAACAAATGAGAAGTACCTATAGAGCTATTTTTGCTGTTGTTTTTTTTGGCGGATCTTGGTTTTTAAATTCGACCAAGAAGAAGCAAGGGTATAACTTTTTTTTTGTGGTTTTTTGTAATCTCTTTTTTTTCTTCTTTGGTACTTTTACTTAAAAACATATTCTCAAATAAATTTGTAGAAATCATTTTGATGATAATTTCTTTTAGAAAGTAAAAAGAGCCTTCAAAGAGAGGTCTTTTTCTGCTTTTATGGCCAATAGGTTTCATGAGCAAGGCATTTATAGCCTGAAGCTTTTAATTGGTACATTCTCATCATGAAGTTGTTTCTTGTGAAAATTGCACGAGTAAACAGTACAACTGCTGTAGTCTACGTCTTGCACATTCTGGAATTATTATAATTTGAGAAAATTTCGAAAGTAAATTGTTGTTTGGATTATTTTTTAGTTTGTCAGTATTCAGGTATAGATCAGGTGGGATGAAAACTTTCATCAGTATCATGTGACGGTATTCATTTCATGCTGCTACAAATCATTTGTAAACACAGTGCATGAAAGCGCATCACCTTCCCCTTTATGCCGGTCTTTTGACATTGTTTAAATGCTCTCTCTCTCTCTCTCTCTCTCTCTCTCTCTCTCTCTCTCTCTCTCTCTCTCTCTCTCTCTCTCTCTCTCTCTCTCTCTCTCTCTCTCTCTCTCTCTCTCTCTCTCTCTCTCTCTCTCTCTCTCTCTCTGTCTATCTGCCTCTTTATCTGTTATACAATCGGACATATTTTGAAGAAGTCAATATGAAACAGAAATCAGCCACTCTACATGTAGTTAATTGTATACAACCTTGTGATTAAATCAACAATTGTGTTTTAAAGTATTCAGATCTGGTAGCTGAATTGTCTTTGAGTCAGTGCAATACGCGGCACTGCACAGATCTGCTACGACTGGTAGCTCGACTGTCTTTCAAGTTTGAGACAGTGCAATACGCTGTAGCTGCGGTCCCTGAATCGTTCCGTGCATGCTTGTGCTCAGTCACCACACAGATCGGACATGAAATCAGCTCGCTATTAAATTGTTCCGTCGTGATATTAATTTTTTTCGATGAAGTGTTTACATCATGTGGGGTCAGGTGACACAAGAACGCGCGAGAACTCTGAGCTTAATGAATCTGCCAAGTGCACTGATAGCCATCGCTGTCTCGTGTGTAGGCACGAAAAAAATGGGTCTGCACTGTATTGCAGGATAGGTCTGTTGGTGCTGCTTGTTGTGGCTGGCGCACTTTGTTGGGTTACCTTGTAATTTTCACGACAGGGAAAGGCCGCGGCTCAGAATAGTCATATGACCCAGTGACGTCCATTTTTTGTTTTGATAATCTTCCTGTCTACAAATAACAATGTTGACAAGGAGCATGTGACACGACTCTGAACCTCCTGGTGAAAAGCTTGCAAAACTAACTTAGCTGTGGCGCAACAGGTGCCTGCTGCTTTGGAGCGATAGCGCTAGAGAGTTCAGTCAACAGTGTCTCGTCTGACAAACTGGAGGGGGGAAGGTTCGGTTCTAGCTAGCTCCTCCACCCTTGGTTTGAAGTTCTGCTGGACTATCACCGTGAGCCCTCGGTTGTTGGGTGCGAGTGACATCACCAAAACACGACGGCCCATTTGATCTTGCTTGGGATGTATGATAATGTGGGAGAGAACAGATGAATGCTTTCTCTCTCTCTCTCTCTCTCTCTCTCTCTCTCTCTCTCTCTCTCTCTCTCTCTCTCTCCATGGACTGCTGTGTGGTTTGTCCCTGCTAAACCCTAGTGAACTGAATTGACTTTTGATAGAAAGTTACAACCACCCAGATCAAGTGATATCAAGTTTTGTCAGTTTCCATCTTATGAAAGCCGATTATCTGTGGCGTTGAGAATCAGCTGTGACGGTTCGCGGCTAGCGAGTTACACAATCCGAAGGTTGGGTCCCAGTCTAAGCGTACATAACTGGTCCATATGACCTCTCAGATCCCAGTCAAAGTGCGACAGTTGACGCTTGCTGGTCTGGTACTGGGTTTAGCACTCACTCTGCATGTCTCTCTCTCTCTCTCTCTCTCTCTCTCTCTCTCTCTCTCTCTCTCTTTCTCTCTTTCTCTCTCTCNNTTCTCCCCTCCCCCCCCCCCCTCTCTCTCTCTCTTTCTCTCTCTACCTATCTATCTCTCCCTCTTCCTCTCTCTCTACCTACCTATCTCTCTCTTTCTCTCTCTCTCTCCCTCTCTCTTCCTCCCACCTCACATAATCCTCCGTTCTTTAAGCATTATCTATTATGTTAAAATAGACAAATTAGTTGATTCAACATGAGATATTGATCTGGCTGATCTCAGCCTATGCCAAGTTCTGACGTTCTAGGCCCAGCTCTCTGATCACAGTCACACCATTCAATACACGCTCCAGCTCTCTGATCACTCTAACCATTCAATACACGCTCCAGATACCACCCAAACCCGATGGTGTGCTTCCTCAAGTGGCCAGTAATGGAGTACAATGTACATGTATCAACCACTGTGTTGAGGCCGTTATCTGCTGGCCTGGGTTCAGGCCGTCACGCTCTTTCCTCACAGTCGGGAGCCAGATCCCGGTTAAAAACATGGTGCGCTCACCCATGGGGAGGGCGCGCGCCTTCTTGGTGGAAGGTTGGGGTTAAACCCCGCTTTGCCGCGCTATTTAACCGGGTATCCCTTGCCGGGGACCTGTCGCCGTATATGATTTTTCATAAGAACTTTAAAGAAAAAGAAAGAGCGCCTCTTTCGCCTGCCACAGATTATTACTACCATTGTGTACCAACCACAAGGTGTTGAATATCTAGCTACACGTAGATGAGCATAGCGGGAGCGCCACACTTTGATCCGAGTCCAAGGTCGAGGCGTCACAAACAATGACACAAGTAGACCAAACTGCAATGTGGGTCAATAAAACAAGCTACAGTAGGCGCTCATAAAGCGCGTACAGTGTGTAGTAATTGTTATTGTATCGATCCTAGGACGCCCAGAATGCTACATGTACTGCGTTCTTTGTTGTTTCTGTGTCCGGGGCCAGCAATGGAAAGAAAACATCGCGGTTTGTTGTGAAGACGAGGCTCTGGAAATAGCAAAGTGGTTGTGGGTTAAGGGGGGTACATATGGACATCATGGTGTTTGTTTTCATTAAACCCTGGTGAAATGTGTAAAACTAGATGTGTGTGTGAGAGAGAGAGATTAAAAAAATGTATCCAAAAAGGAATCGAGAGCACAACACTAAAGAGTATACCTACTCAGTTGCTAAGGACCTAACAGTTGAAAGCGCATCACCTTCCCCTTCATGCCGGTCTTTTGACATTGTTTAAATGCTCTCTCTCTCTCTCTGTCTCTCTGTCTCTCTCTCTCTCTCTCTCTCTCTCTCTCTCTCTCTGTCTATCTGCCTCTTTATCTGTTATACAATCGGACATATTTTGAAGAAGTCAATATGAAACAGAAATCAGCCACTCTACATGTAGTTAATTGTATACAACCTTGTGATTAAATCAACAATTGTGTTTTAAAGTATTCAGATCTGGTAGCTGAATTGTCTTTGAGTCAGTGCAATACGCGGCACTGCACAGATCTGCTACGACTGGTAGCTCGACTGTCTTTCAAGTTTGAGACAGTGCAATACGCTGTAGCTGCGGTCCCCTGAATCGTTCAGTGCATGTCTGTGCTCAGTCACCACCATGGCCTATTGAACCTCAAAGATCGGACATGAAATCAGCTCGCTATTAAATTGTTCCGTCGTGTTATTAATTTTTTTAGATGAAGTGTTTACATCATGTGGGGTCAGGTGACACAAGAACGCGCGAGAACTCCGAGCTGAATCTGCCAACTGCACTGATACTGAGTGATAGCCATCGCTGTCTCGTGTGTAGGCACGAAAAAAATGGGCCTGCACTGTATTGCAGGATAGGTCTGTTGGTGCTGCTTGTTGTGGCTGGCGGACTTTGTTGGGTTGCCTTGTAATTTTCACGACAGGGAGTGCCCGCGGCTCAGAATAGTCACATCGGCTTCCGACGCAAAAGGTCCCGAGTTCGAATCCTGGCTGGTGCGTTCCCTACTGGTTGGGTCGGTGTCAGTATAATGTGACCGGCTGAGACAGGAGTCATGGTATCCCCGCCCTGTCTCGTGTGTGGCAGCACATACAATTGCCAGACGTCCGTATTGGGGCCCGTCCACAATATAGCCTATATAGTGCTGCTGTTGGACGTTAAACCAACCAAACCCAACCCATCCAGAGATAGCTTGAGAAAGCCTCGATGTGCCCTCAAAGTCTATACTAGATCATGTGAAGTCTAGGACCGGGTCCGCTGCCTGCGGCCAGCTAGACGGCCTAAATCTGGCGCAGTGATTTCTCTGATTCGTCACAGCCATAGACATATAAATCTATGGTCACAGCCTAAATCTGGCGCAGTGATTTGTCTCATTCGTCACGGCCGGCTAGCCCTGTCCTTGCCTCGTCATGCTTGTACACTGTTGTGCTACCATTTCATAATACATACTGTACGTCACATGCACGATACAATGCAGCTAAATGGACTCTCGAGTACCGAGAATCTCGCCCCACACTCACTCTACATGTGCATGTACTTATTGTTCACCCAGTTAAAGGTATGGTGTTTGCTTAAGGCCTGCATCTCTTTACGCTCTAGAAACATGACAAAGGCAAGAATCTGATGGGATTTTCCAGGAAACCAGGGAAACGTGAATCTGATAGTAACAGCTTAAGTGTGTGTGTGTAGCTGCCTGAGCTGAGAGAGCGCTTGTGTGCCGCCCAGTTCATTTCATCAGTAAATCAAGTCATGGCTGCGCTATCCACTGATCCGGTGGCCACATTTAATCGTTTGGCTGTTTGTAGAAATATTTGTAACATTGCTCGAACCAGTAACCGCACATGCTTTCTGTCTCTCTTCCTTTCATTAACACCCTCTGGTCTTCGCCTTGGTAAGTCGAATTGGTGCCCAGTAGAAGGTGCGAGTTCGATCCCCGTCCATGTCATCAGTCTAAAATGTGTCTCCGTCTACTTGTCTTCTCTGTTGGTCTCAAGCTAGATCTAGGTTTGTGGCTGTCCCTTCTAACCTATTTTCACCTTATTCCCTCAGTCGCTAGCATCATTATTTGGTCTTTAGGTTTGGCTCTGTCTGTTAAACCCTCTATAGTTGTTGGACTGCTTTTCTGTATCATAATACTGTATCTACTACTACTACTACTACTACTACTACTACTACTACTACTACTACTACTACTACTACTACTACTACTACTACTACTACTACTACTACTACTACTACTACTACTGTTGCTGCTGCTGCTGCTACTACTAATCTAATAAAGAACGGAATACGCACAACTTAGCGACTAAGGGATACAATAAAACCAACACCACTAGAGGTTGAAAATTTAGATGTTAAGGACAGTAGCGGTTTAGAGAACAAGCAAAAGCAGGCAATAACTCAATCATCCCAAAACGTGCAGTGTTGGTCTTGTCGGGGCTCCGAACAGGGACTGAGGAAGCTAGAGAACCAGAACGTGAGCACCTAGAATCGATCTCCATGCGCACAGAGTGCGGCTGTGTGAGCCAACAAAGGCTGCAGGGCTGAGTGGTGAGTGGTCGCCCGGTACTCGAGCAATGTCAGCCCCAGGTCTGCTGGCTTACCTGGTCATCTGGGGGGCGACTGGCGCAGCAGGTAGAGCGATGGGCTTCTTGTCTACAAGTTGAACTAACTTTGGATACAGTGAAGTCTGTTTCAAGTCCGTGTGGGCTGACTTAACGAGAAGAGGCTGACATATGTTGCAGGGCACGACCTCCTCTCCAGAATCTAGTGCCGGGTATTGTGCTTTGCGGTACATGTAATACAGCTCGCTGCTCTGCGCCCACACGGTGGCTCGCTACCCTGGCTTCATGGGCGCAGAATACGGTGTGAGACAGGGGACAGGGTTTTTCATGTTTTCTAACAAATGTTCGACATAGGAGCCTCGTGTCTGTCTGACACAGCATGGGAGAAAAGTGCGCTATGTCCAGGGCTTGTTAGTTGTGCTTGTTTCTATGTTAGTTTGAAGGCGGTGCGACACTGTGAATGCCCCCTTGGTTGTGTCTGTCTCTCCAAGGCTTCGTGATTAGTTTAATATGAGTGTACTTATTTCTACATGTATGGGCCTGAAGAGAAATGGGGCATGTTCACTGTTAACATGAACGTGTGTGTGTGTGTGTGTGTGTGTGTGTGTGTGTGGTTTTTACCGCCGCTAATGATCACTTCCATGTTTGGTTTGTTTCCTTTGGCTAAGCCAAGTGACTCTCTCTCTCTCTCTCTCTCTCTCTCTCTCTCTCTCTCTCTCTCTCTCTCTCTCTCTCTATCTCTCCCCTCTTTCTCTCTATCTCTCTACTTGTGGGCGCTACCTAGCCCTCTAACGCTCAACTTCATTGTCCGCCACAGGGACTGAGAACAGTTTAGCTCAAACGCTGGACTCTCCACCCCTCAGTCAGCTCAGTCGCTAGTGCACTGGGGTTTTGAGCGAAAGCTGAAGTTTGAATCTCAGCTGGAGTGACCGTCGTCGGAAAAATGTTTGTTTGTGTATTGATGATTTGTGGCAACGCTTTTATAGCATGTTGCAGGTTACTTCTAGGGGAATGAATCTCATTCTCAGTGCTTGCATGAGATCAAGTCCCCATCTCAGCCATTGTTCAGCCAATGTTCAGCCCTCCAACCAGACACGCCTGGGGTGTGTCAGTTCACGTACTAAACCGCTGCGGTCCGAGGCCCCAGTGAGGCTTCACTCTATTCTAAATGATTGTCACCTCAAAGTGAAGGAGAGCATATGAACATTCAAGTAGAAATGGGTTTTTTAAGTGTTGAAAGACAAAGGAATGATTCTTGACAAACAAAAACTGCCGTAGTGGTCGTTTAATTTCAAGATTGAATACACAGAAAGTGTGGGCCTTTGATGTTTTTATTCCTATGACGGTCTTCTCTCATGTCTATGAAAATTGAAATGTTGTGGATTTCCTCTGAATATTTTTACTCTGCTGCCTCTCTGCCAATGTGCTTGTTACTCTCATGCATTTCCAGTGGTGCTCATGTTACTCTTAAGTTATTTTTGTTTGTTTTTTTTTGTTTTTTTTTGCTGATACTAGTTTCAGTACAATGGGATTTCGTATATCATCATGTTTGTTTTTTTGCTGATACTAGTTTCAATACAATGGGATTTGGTATATAATCGTGTTTTGACCTTAATTTGTTTTTGTTTGTTTTTTTTTGCAGGCATCAAGTGCCCAGTGTGCTCCAAGCAGATCGCGTCAGACGACATCGAGTGCCATCTGGTGATGTGTCTCACCAAACCCAGGATCAGTTATAACGGTGAGGCCGGGGCTGGCGCGATGCCAGGTTTTGTTAAACTGCAGACCTTACGTGCAGGTTTTGATTCAAGATAAAGTTGGCATGCTCTGTCTCTCTACACTGCGGGGCCTATCACATCACAGAGAATGGATCGCTCAAAGCTAATGTTGAACATTACAAAGTAATCTCTAACTTCATCCTGCTAGAGCCTGATCCACCTTAATTCCTCTCAGCGAGCTAAAGACTTCAGTAATTCTAGGATTAACCCTTCTCGGCGTGATAATTATATTCTTGTCTTTCAATGGCGTAGCCGCTGACTTTAAGATGTTCCATCAGCCCATACTTACTCATGACCTGTTTTATCTCCGCATAAAAGTACAAAGAGAGTGGGGTTTATGAAGCAACAAAAACTGTCTATCTGTCTGCTAAATAGTCGCCAATGGAGTCTGCTTCAGATAAACACAGTCAAACAGAAACTACATGTACTTCTGAGAAACTGTCTCCTCTTAGTTTTGCTTAACAATCAATAGAAAACTTTGAATATGAAATAAACTTTTTGGACAACCCTAAGAAGTTTGTCTCAATCAATTTCCCCTGTATAATTTCATGGCATTGTGTTCCTGATGTGTATCCCCTGCTACATTGTCACTGTCTCCACTCCTACACTGCCAATTTCTGTCTAACTGTCTCACCTCCTACACTGCCAATCTCTGTCTAGCTGTCTCACCTCCTACACTGCCACTCTCTGTCTCACTGTGTTTCTGATGTCTCCCCTCCTACATTGCCAATCTCTGTCTCACTGTGTTTCTGATGTCTCCCCTCCTACACTACTCTGTCTCACTGTGTTTCTGATGTCTCCCCTCCTACACTGCCAATCTCTGTCTCACTGTGTTTCTGATGTGTCCCCTCCTACACTGCCAATCTCTGTCTCACTGTGTTTCTGATGTGTCCCCTCCTACACTGCCAATCTCTGTCTCACTGTGTTTCTGATGTGTCCCCTCCTACATTGCCAATCTCTGTCTCACTGTGTTTCTGATGTCTCCCCTCCTACATTGCCAATCTCTGTCTAACTGTCTCCCCCTCCTACACTGCCAATCTCTGTCTCACTGTGTTTCTGATGTCTCCCCTCCTACACTGCCAATCTCTGTCTCACTGTGTTTCTGATGTGTCGCACCCTCAGAGGATGTTCTGTCTGAGGACAAAGGCGAGTGTGTCATCTGCTTCGAGGATCTCATCCAGGGGGACACCATCGCCAGACTGCCATGCCTGTGTATATACCATAAAGGGTAGGTAACCCATGTCTGATACATCACTGCCATGCCTGTGTATATACCATAAAGGGTGGGTAACTTGTCAAAGCTAGTAGTATAGATTACTGCCTGGTATTTAGCTTGAAGCATATGAAATTATATTTATCATCACATGATTTTGAACTGCATAACCTGTATGATGATTTATTGTGTTTGACTACTCTTTGGTCTGGAGGTACTCGATTGAGTCCGGCTTGGACATTCTCATCTTACTCAAGCCTTTCTACTGAGAGGTGAAGAGCCTCCACTGTGTCAAACCTGCAACTGTCAATTGTCCATTAGTCACATTCTGGTTGATTGTCCGGTTTTTTACCGGGAAAGAAATTTGCACCTAGCTTCCAAGCCACTAGAGAGCATATTTACTTATGTTAGTCCTCAGCGCATACTTAAGTACCTGAAGGACATTGGTGTATATAATAAAATTTAACTGTGATAGTCCTACACATGGATCTTTTAAACTACTGTATATACCCTTCACTTATAACCAAACTTTTCATGCACAATTGTTATGTGTTAACTACTCAGAGAGATAAAGGAGTCTCCGTTGCCACTACTACTAGTTTAACGCATTAACTGTCTTAGGACATTATGAGCACAACACAGCCGTTACCGTGCTGACGTGCCGTAAAACAAACTCACTCACTCACTCTGATGCCATTATAAGGATAGCATGAGAATGGTGGTGTCCATGCTGTCTGTAAACTTGTCATACGTGGGACCTGCCAGTCCTTGCTAGAGCTTAGTTGACCACCATTCAGGGTAGGAAATCAAGTCGAGTATTTTTACTTCTCATGTCTTCATTCTGTGGTTTGTTTCAGGTGCATCGACAAATGGTTTGAGGTGAACCGATCTTGTCCAGAGCACCCGTCAGATTAACCAGCTGGAGCCCGGCGCCTGGCTACCCATCAAGACATGGATACTGGGACGCCAGTTGATGCGAAGACGAACGACACAAGCAAGCTTAGCACATCTTAGCTCTGGGCTGGTGAGTACAACACTGCCAGAAACTAGTTCAACCCTGGACTACGAGTTGTTTTACATACGGAAAAGCTAGTCTTAGTCCAGGGTGTAAGTTTTCAGCAGTGTTGTACATGCCACCCCTGATCACACTGAGACAAGCCTCACAACACAACCAACCATACCAAAAGTTAATTCATTGTTCACACGAGAGGGCCCTTGTTGTCCCAGCGGTTACAACGCCTCGCCAGCTCAGAAAGAGTAGTCACGTTCCCCTCAAAGTGCACTGAGGGCTGCCTCAGTTTGCGCTACATTCTCAGTGTTCACAGTGAAGGTCAGTCTCTTAAACAGCCAGATTTCATTCTTTAGAAATTTGTGTGAGGTTTTACCTGAGCACAATGTTGGAAGACTGGCGTCAACAACTTGGAACCCAGAATCAGCTACAAAAATGTTCTCTGCTGCTTGTGTTGGTTGTCTGCCCTTGGGTGATGTGATGTGACGATGGCGGGGCTGTGAACTCGCACATGCTTACAATAACACAAACATGAGAATGGATCTCTCTCTGTACATAAGCATTTCTATTCTGTGAATGTTATGGACAGCACCATTATATATTCTAGCTTACAGTTACAGGTCGTGATACACAGAGTGGGCCAGGTTTAACTTGAATTAAGCAGTTTCAAGTTTGTTTATCAAGCTTGTTTATACAGAAATGAAAGCTGTTGAAGCCGTAAGGATCACAGGAAAATCAAGCTTTGACGTTTTCGCTTCAAGTTGGTGCTTAATGAAGTGATGTATGGTACTCATACAAAAAAACAAAAACAAAGAGTGGAAACAAGATACGAGGTTTCTTTGTGGTCCAAAACTCTTGGAAGTGCTACTACTTTGTGATCATCTGTAGAGAGAGCCAATTGAGATGAACATTTGTACACGTCGAGTGTTTGATGGACCAATCTTGTTGAGAGACTCGCGTTTCTTTCAGTTGTTTTTTTTGTGGATGACTTTGATGTATGCGATTCGGGGTTCTATGGAGTATCAGCATGCAGAAACGTCAGCCCCCCTCACTGGCCGTAAAGTCAACTGGATTCTTGTTACTCTCCCTGACTCAGCTGCTCTCTTAAAACTTCACCCTATCACTAGTGGAAACAACAAACTGAAATAGTCATGAATTTTTTCCATTCACAAATTCAGGGCCATATTTTGTGTGCCCGTGTCGTCATCTGCTTGACTGGAATTACTAACGCTTATGATGCTGCATACTTTCTCTTTGTTTGTGTAATAAATGTACAATTTCCTTGTTGATTTAGTTGCAGTAAACACTTTGTGTTGTTCTGTTCTTTTTTTTTTTAAGCTTAAAAATGTTATCTTAAGTTTCAATTCTTTCATTTATGATTAAAGATTATTTTTGTATTTACTTTTATTTGTAATTGAAACATGAAAACTTTTATCTTGTTGAAATCCTTTTTCTATGGTTTACAAATCAATTAATTGTATAGGCTGTTCTTTTTAAAATGGTGTTGGATTATCAAAAATCATTCTGCTTTTCCGACATAGCATTCTAAATTTGAAGTTTGCCAGTGATAATTCTTCTCCTGTTTCTTCCGCTGTTTGAGGAAGAATGACAGGGAGTCAAGGATGAGGAAAACGTAGGAAAGAGAAAAGTTTGTCTGTGTATGGGGGCAGCAAGCACCGTTGTGGTTAGTTCTAGTTCTGATTAATTTTGTATTGCTTTGTTTTCTCCTACTGCCATTGCTACATTCCTGTTGATGTTGAACTTAGCCTGCAGCTTGTTAGCTGAAAGATGTCAGTGAACACTTTTCAGTTTTTATTTTATCTTTGGAGTCACCCATAAGATTCTTGTTTTATCTGCTTTGATTATGTTTTATATTTTTTGTTCCCTGTTCTGTTCATTTATTCTAAAAGCTTTAACACTTGAAATAACTTGCAAACTTTCTCCTTCAGAAAATTATTGTACATAATTTTTTGTTCAGTTTTGTAAGTTTTCTTCTGACTTTTCTATTTATCAAATTATCAGTTTTTGCAGTTCTGTTTCAGTCCTTTTCTTTGACGCAATTTTTCGTAGAATGTTCAACATATATTTCCTGGATTAACCTTGATAGTTTTCACCACAAAAGCTCATTGAAAATCAAGATTAGATTTTTTAAATTTTGTATTTGAGTTGTAGAATAAAATTCCTTTACTTGGACACTTAGGAAATCTGCCTTAATGTGAATAAAACAAAAGAAGCAATGTTTTTTTAAATAATGGGGCCGAATGTTAAACTTCATGCATTTGTAAGTTTTTCCGACATGTTTTGTTCATTTCCGTAGTCACAGATTTGCCTTATCAACCATGGACCCCATTTATGTTTGTAAACCAATCTTTTTTGGTTTACGTCACATCTTCAAATCTTCCGCAACTTAAACTAAAGAAAAAGATTTACCCCTCTAAAGGGGGGGGGGGGGGCAGTTGCCTTGGGGTAGAACTTCGGATTCCGACACAAAAGGTCCGTAGTTCGAGCCCTGGCGATTTCGCTCCCTACTGGTTGGGTCGGTGTCATTTTAATGTGACAGAGTGAGACAGAAGTCATAGTATCCCCGCCCTGTCTCGTGTGGCAGCACATAAAATTGTCAGATGTTAGTCTTGGGGCCCGTCCACAATATAGCCTATATAGTGCTGGTGCTGGGCAGTAAAACAACTCAACTCTCCCTCAACTCAAAAAGGGTATAAGAGATAAAAAAAAACCCATCCACTATGATAATGACACTGTATCAATGTTCCAGTGTTGCAGTGATCTGTGTTCTATCAGTTCCACTAACTTACATCTTTGACTAGTCCCTGCAATTGTTTTCTTCTTATGTGCGTTGAAACTTTCCTTTCCCCTGTGAAATAACAAATTTGTATTGAGCGCGGCGAGGGTGGAAACATCAATTCTACCATTGAAAAAATGAGGAGTTGAATGCATAATAATATAATCAAATATATTGTCCTTGTGTATAATTATGAAAAATATTCACATTTTTGTTTAATGATCATCAAAGGAATTAATATGTGCAAACAGTAGTCTTTTTGGATACAAGATTTCTTTAAATTTATTAATGGGAGAAAAAAAAAAGTTATAAATTACTTTTACTTTTTAGCAAGGATAAAAAAAAATATGGAAATCAAATTTGCTTAGCATGATGTTGACTCGCCTTTTCGCGCTGGCCGATGTATGAAATGTGCAGACCTGTCATGCAACACTCAGCACACACTGTGACCATGTATGTGCGTGTGTGTGTGTGTGTGTGTGCATTCACCTGTGGCTTTGCGATCAGATGACAGTATTTGCTGCAGATGGGGTCGGGGTTTGTGGCGGCTGCTGCTATGCAATCGGCACTTCTGATTAAATTTCTCTTCACAACAGTTCAGTCTGGTATTTTCTTGCTTATAAACATACAAGTATAGACGTATATTAAATTATAAACATAGTTCTCTGTTCACTTTTTCGCACTTTATGGTGCCAGAGGAAACGCAAAGACTTTCTAAGGGAGGGAATCACTGACTTAAGGTCTACCTGCACCTGCAGTTTGTAATGGTGGGGGGAAAAATCTAAAATGATTTTTATCAAACATTTATGTATAAATTTTATAGTATAACTTATCTTGTGTGCAAACTGAGCTTTCTACATTATCATGGCAGCTGCTTCTTGTTCTTCTAACAAAATTGTAACCTTTTGATCATCGTTTTTGTTGCATTGTAGATTTCTATGGCAGGACTGTCTCATCCTCTCTTCACAAAGGATGGGATGTTTAAAGTTCAGTTTATGAATATGAGATGTGTGGGGAAATGGAAGTTCATAATCACTTGTTGCTACCCTTTCTGCCTCTCTGAGAGATGTTGTCTGTGTGTGTTGGTTACCAAAATGACTATTCTATGTAGTTTACGGGGAGATGCAAAATAGCTATTCCATGTACAGTAGTGACATAATGGATCGCTTTTTAGATTGTTACAAACAACCAGCTTGGGTATAAGTACACTGTACAGGCAGGAGTCGTGATGTCAACGGCTCATACAGCAGTTTTACTCCATCTTTCTGTGTCTGGTCCAGAATAACCCAGGACACTACAGTACAGGTGTAAATCTAACAGTTCCAGCCTTTTTATTTCAATCTGGTAAGGTTCAAATCCTCACTCACTCATTCACACACTGTGTGCATGGTAGGCATGCCTTGTCTCATTATGATGAACGCTCTTAACATTTGGCTGTAAGGCAAACTTATGTGCTGTTCTTTGAGTGATTTTTCTTTCATCAGAATCTTTATGTAAACTTTCAGACATTAGGAAAGAGTGCTACATGTAGTCGACTTATCCTTCCGTGAATGAGAATCCCTGTCTCCCTGTCTCTCTGTCTGGTAGTGAAGCGGAAAAGCTTGCATGTTTGACCAAAACCAGAACCTCTTGTGTATATGCTTAACTCATCCATGAAACCTTGCTCGGTCATACATGTATACATAAAGCAATGTATTGTATGTGAACATGGAACTTAACATAACATAATTCCACGTTATAATGAAGCAGAGCTTGAATCTTTGTTTTCATAACTATATTAGTCTGGATCACGAGGTTTTAGAAAAGTATGCGGTAATTAAGATTCATTTAGAGTGTAGTAACTTCCGAATGGTCATGTATAGCAGGATTATTTGCAAGTACATGTAATCTTTTCTTTTTTTGTTGTATATGTATGTATTTGACTTTCGTTCAGGGTACATCGTGTATTCAACACCAGTGCAAGAATCTTGTTGAGGGAAGCTTTTGTGTGATCTCATCATCTGAGTCTTTTCAGTTCAATTTACTTTTCTGGGAATATCAATGTTCAAATTTCTAGTTCATGTGCTTTGAGGTTTGGGAGTGACAGAAAAAAAAAGATGGTTTCTTTTATCCATGGTACATGTATGTATCACAATTGAAATGAAAAAAAAAACCATCAACTTGGTTCCAAATAGGCCTTGACCAAGTTATATTTCGTTATTGTGATAAACTAATTTAAAAATAGATGTCCTGCTAGAACAAGTACATGAACCTCTTTGGCGGATGAAGCATCATGTTTCTCTGCATTTATTTTTTCATCCTATTATTTGTGCAAGTCTATTTAGCTTTGATGGAAAATAGACTAAGTACACAGCATTTAATCAAATTCATTCCATCAATGGAATTTGAAGCTTGCCCTTTTTTCCTATGGTATTGCACCTGTTTGGGTAGACATATAATATAAAGCATACACATGTAGAATGTTAGGATCAAGAAATGAAGGTGACGGTGTAAGCTTTATTATTTTATACTGTGGTTCTAAAGTCGAGAGGGGCCTTTTTTTGTGGAATTTAAGTTAGGAATAAAACTTTATAGAGATTCTCTTTATCTAACAAACTGAAACCACAAGAATTGTTTAAAAGATCTAGGCTGTGATGGGCCTGTTAAGTTAATGCAGTCATCTCTCTATCTCTCTATCACTGGCTGTTGAATTGGAGATTGCCCTCGTTGAAACATAGCCTATCGAGTTTTGATCAAGACGTTTTGAGATGTTCGTGTATATTGCTGTACCTTGTGTTGAAGTTACAAAGATCTATCATAACCCAGTGCAGAAAGAGGGAAAACCAAAAGTAATAGGCCTGTGTCAATTATATTCATACTAATCATAGCTTTCATTTTAATACTACTATTTACTAGCTGCAGAGATTTTGTTCTGTTATTTGCTTGTAAAATTAAGTATATCTTGACGAGTCAGAATGTTTTTATTAAGATTGACTTGACACAGAAAGGAAGGCAGACGCAGTGACGGGAGAGAGACGTAACAAAAGGCAAGTAGCGTGGACACTTGATATGATGGAGCAACATACTGTTAAGACCGACGTCGATAGGTCACACTTGACTCACAGTCACAGTTCTACACACTGATCATTAAGTATTGAATACAGAGATAAAAGCAGTGCAATTCAATCCCAGGATTCATGTCAACACCCACTTTCTCCATCATTAAAGGGGCTACAATAGAATGTGGTGGACGTAGCATTCTCTCCCTCATAGTTTTTTTTTTTTAATAGAATTTGGTACATTCTTGTCAATATTCTAGAAATTGAATTCCATCCAGTATCCACGAAAAGTAAAGGCCAGAATACACATGTACAGTGTATAACTTTTGGAGTTTTTTTTCCTTCTTTTTCAAAATCGGGTGCTTTTGTGGCGAGGAAAAAAAAAAAATATTTGCGTGTTTCATAAGAGTATTAAAAGATGCCAGAATTGGCCAAGCAAAACATTTGTTGTAAACATTCGTAACAGACCAACCGTTCTAGTATAAATCATACCTGTAAATTGTGATGCTGTATCCTGTATAACCTTGAAGAGCTTTGGTCTTCTGATATGGACACATCTTCATAATCATTGTTGTCCTTATTTTAGTTTTTAGTTCTAGTGAAAGATCATTTTTTGTCCAGCACAAAAGAAAATAAATGTATATATTCCCATTGTGTATGATTTAAAACAACAAATTTCAATAAGAAGTGTTATGAACGACTCATGTTATTAGTGATAATGAGATAAATGTAATGCATTTTGCTCATGTCTGTACCAAATATAATGTTGTGTGCTGTAAAAGATTTTCCTTCTTTTCGTTTCAATTGTTTCTCAGTCTTTCTGATTTTTAATCCCCCCCACTTCTCTGTACATGTATGATCTATTTTATTTGAAAAGATGCAAGCGTGTGCACACGTAGCTATTTTTACGGTTATGAGTAATGACACAGACTGTCCTCACATGGAAAACAGGCACACAATAGCTTTGTACATATATTATTATGGTTATCGTACTTTACCTGTGTAAATGATTGAGTACCGCGTTTTTTTTGCTCTAGATCCCTGACTGTGTAACAAGGGAATGAGTGTGGCGTGGGTGTGCAAGCTTCTGAAATAACCGTGTACATTGTATTCCTCGTGCTCACTTCATTACAGTCTTTCTTATTCTTGTATTTGGTTGATGCTGTACTGTACTACAATTATTAGACAATGATGATGGATCTTTCACAGGCATCTGCGTTGTTTCTTTTTGTCTGAAGATAATTGTTTATGTTTGTGTGTGTTTGTACACCACAACTTAGATCAGCTTTCTTGTACACACAACTTGGATCAGTTTTCAGGTAATTAACTTAAATTTTTAAGACTTTCAGTTTCATGGTTCCAATATGTCCCCTTGTGTAATTCGAATCCTCTTAAGTCGACGTTTAGATCGAATCCCAAGTAATTCGAATTATGAGGTTTAAACAGATTGCTGCACAAGGGGCCCACTTTTACTTTTCCGTTATCTAATAAACAACCTACTATTTTGACAAAAAATTGAATTAAAAAAAACCAAAGGAACTACTGTTACATTTTGAAGGCCAATACTACATTATGTATAATAAACTATTGTACTAAAACTAATATTACTATGTATCATATGAGTCCATTTAGATTTATCCTGTCAATCATACGGCGTAGGATGGAGATCTAATTTGGGATTATATAAAATTAGAGATACTGCAGAGGTTGGCTGTCCGTCTGTCAGAGACAACTTGAGTCAATGTATCAATTACTAAAGCTGGCCACACACTCCACAAGCCTATTACTCAAGTGACTTGTCTCAAGCCATATTGCACAATCACAGTTTCAAGTCTAGTTCAAGTTCCACCCACACACTACACAATCTTTTTTCTCAATTGACTGGAAGAAACTATGGCGCCCACAAGGAAACAGCGGTTAATTCTGTGCACCTTGTATATTCAATTAAAGTTAAAACAGCGGAAAAGTAGATCTTTCTGGGCAAAAAAGTGGCTTCTAGAGAGGCGTAAAATTAATCATACCACACTATTAGAAGAATTGAGGTTGTACCCAGCTGATTTTACTAATTTTCTTCGAATGTCAGAAGAAAATTATTTAGAGCTTTTAAGCATATAGGACCCTGTTCTTAAAAAGCAAGACACTGTGTTGAGGCAGTCTATTAGTTCCCATGAACGTTTGACGGCAACGCTGAGGTTTTTTTTATGCCTAATTACCAAAAAATTTCCTTCAGTGTCTTCTCTTTGTTGTAATGAACCAGGCATAGGTTGATGTCTGGCACCGATGTTTGATATTGCTGATCTAGGCAACTCCTGGTCTCGTAGGAACTCCAATTCGTGGTAATACCACAGTTTAGGCACATAGATATCCTCTTCGCCTGCACCAGACGTTTTTGAGCTCTCTACCTTTTTCAGTTCCTTTCGAAAATTGGTCCGGAGGGCATTGATTTTTTTTGTTACTGTCTCGCGATTAGCACTACTGTCAATTTCTTTGACAAAATGAACCATTTCCACGTATGCCTTGTCTTTTAAAATTCTATTACTGTATTCCTTGGATTTGATACGCCATAAACACTCATAGGATTTGTATAGTTCGATAAATTTTAAAACAGAATCTCTAGACCAGGATGCCATTTTAATTCGCCTCGACAGAATCATCGAATGATAGACTAGAGCTTCTACACTTCTTTATACACTGTATCATAGGCTAGCACTGTAGCAGGCTAGCACTAACAAGAATTAAAAAAAAAAATTATTTCTCAAAATACTTTAAAGAACAGGAAACTGCCGCGAAACTTTGTTAATTTGAGGTCGCTGATTTCAAATATGCCCTTAGTTTTTTTCTACGATAAATATTAATAATTGTAGGTCCAGTTAAAAAATCCCCACTACCCCCCAAGACACACCCATTTCCTGTGCCCACCGTCGGCCAAGAGCTGGCGAGACCGATCCCGCCAGGTGTTCACGTGCAGCGGCTTGAGACTTGAAGCCTCAACACCAAACAGAGTCTGGTCTCATACAAGTCAATCAAACTTGGCCTAAATCACATGCACAAGTTTCCAGTATTACCACACACCTACAGGTAAACTTGGGCAAATGACATGTATCCAGTCAATTGCCCCAGTTCACTTGCAGGTATGTGGGGAGTCGGCAAGTAATCTCTTCACAGTAGTACAGTGATCCCGACTTGACCATGAGGCGAACTGCAGGGCCCAAACACGGGACACCTGACTAGAAACTGGTTGCTCACCGATTCCCAATATAAGGGGCCACAAGTGGTAGAGCGTTGATATCACTGGCTTGGAACCCAGGATTGGAACCCATCCACAATATAACCTTTATAGTGCTGAACTTAGACACTAAGCCATAAAGAAACGGACACCTTTCTGTTTACATTGACATTTTTATTTTTAGTAAACCCAATTTTGTAATCTGTACACCCAGTTCATCCAACCATCACCCTAGTCTAACACGCAGATGACAATCAAACCCTACAGACCACTGGATACACTATATATGAAAACAAATCTCAAACAGATACAAACAATAGAGGCAAATGTATGACACGTTTAGAATCCTCTTAATTCAATGTTTAGATAAAATCCCGAGTTATTCGAATTATGAGGTTTTTACTGTAGATTGTATGAAACCCCAGTTTATTATAAATTCAAATCATTCAACTGCAATTTTATTTTACTGAACCTTTTCCCCTAACTTTACATACACTTAGTCTAACAAAAAGGGCACACAACTCATTTTTTCTTCTCTTATTAGAAGTTGGGGTTGTTAGTTATATCCCTTGGAGATTGACTTAGACAATACAGAAATGAGTGAAAAATACAGATTGATCTAGAAAATACAAGTTTAACTGAGTTGAATTCAGCAGAGTTTAAACAGATTGCTGCACAAGGGGCCCACTTTTACTTTTCTTTTATATAATTAACAACCTACTTTTTTGAAAAAAAAATTGAATTAAAAAAACAAAGGAACTACTGTGGGGTTACATTTCGAAGGCCAAGTTCACGTGCAGCGGCTTGAGACTTGAAGCCTCAACACCGAACAGAGTCTGTGGTCTCCTACAAGTCACAATCTTGGCCTAAATCACATGCACAAGTTTCCAGTATTACCACACACCTACAGGTAAACGTGGGCAAATGACATGTATCCAGTCAATTGCCCCAGTTCACTTGCAGGTATGTGGGGCGCTTAATACTATCATCATGTTTTGCCATTTCCTATACCCGGTAGTCCAATTTCCACAAAAATGTTTTGTGTTTGGTTTGGTCCAGTCGGACGCTAGTAACGATTACATTTACACATAGACTGGGCTCATTTCCAGGGTGTCCTCATGGTTGGCTTGATTGGATGAAAAAAAAAATTAACTTTGAGTTTACCTGAAAAACGATTTAATGAACCACAAGCTGAAAATGAATTAAGCCCAGGTTTTGAAGAGAGAGGCATATAAACTTTAAGTGAAATAAACATTTATGTTCAATTCTTCTAATCTTTATAGACATTCATTGCTGTACAACAAAGGTTTGCAATAAAATAACTGTCTCTTAAAGTAAGCTTAACAAGAAAAATTATTGGCATACAATGTAAGAACATAAAAAATCAAATCCAAATATATGTTTCCATCAGCAATAAAAAATATACTAAACTGCATGATGTCCGTTTGGTTTTCAGAAACCTAGATCTTTGCGCCGCAAACTGGTACCTAAACTTTCCTCTATATCGGCTCAGTCAGAAAAGACATGATAATGTATTGTGAAAAAAAGTAGGATATATTAATATATCCATGCCACTTTTATGATCAAATCTTGGTGATACTTTGGGATCTAGGCAAATGTAAAAAACAAACTTCAGACTAATATTAAAGAAACATACTGCATACAGCACAGTGCTTATAAGGTATCAAAGATGTGGGTCACTCGGATGATGAATAAAAAAAAAAAACAGTCAGTGTCGGCAAGTAATCTCTTCACAGTAGAACAGTGATACCGACTTAACAGATACAATAGAGGCAAATGTATGACACGTTTTGAAAGCCTTGTAGCAACAAACAACAACAAATAAAACATGCACGAGTTTGTTTCAGGATTTTCTCAACCAGTTTGTTACCTTGTTGGCCCTACTGACCAACCCAAGCAGAGCTTGTGAAATACAACACGATTTATCTAAAAAGAGAAGGTCTTCATTTATACATTGAATAAAGTAAAACTTATTGTGGTGTTATCTTCTTCCCATTCTTCTCAGTCTACATTCACATTTCCAATCCAGAGCTCACAGAGATTTTTATTTTTTTGCCTCTGAAAGAAATAATGGGACTAGATTCCTTTACTGACTGACAGATTTGTGCACTGAAGTATTTTGAAAGATGCTGACATTTTCATGAAGCTTGGAGTAACAATAACATACCTCACAGAAAGAAGAAAAGATACATGAAAATTTAAATTATGAGTTATATTCTATTAAAATGAAATAAATTAGCATTGATTCTTTTTTAAAAAGCATGATAATCTAGGTCATGTCATAACTGTGGTACTGAACCTAGACCTAACACCCCCAGAGTCATACGTCGATACTGAATCTAGACCTAACACCCCCAGAGTCATACGTCGATACTGAATCTAGACCTAACACCCCCAGAGTCATACGTCGATGCTGTGGTACTGAACCTAGACCTAACAGAGTCATACGTCGATGCTGTGGTACTGAACCTAGACCTAACAGAGTCATACGTCGATGCTGTGGTACTGCTTGTACGCCTGGGCATTGACCTGACGCAGCAGAGTGCCCATCTGGCGGCCGGGTCCCATCTCGTACGTGCCCGGAAACTCGACGCCCTGGGGCCGGCAGTAGATGTTGTGCAGGATCTGCTCCCAGCGCACCGGCCGCACCAGCTGCTGGCCCAGGAGGTGAGAGTAGTGGGCCTTGGCGTGGTAGGGGGCGCTCGTCACGTTGCTGTACACCGGAATCTGCAGCCAGAGTTACAGAATACATTATATAATATACATGTATCAAACTTTGAATAATACGCATCACTTTGCTCAGTGGTTATAAGGATCAGTATAACAATAATAAGCCTAACGAGGCTTACCAAAATACTCGGCACTAAGCTTGTATCATTTCCCATTGGGGCAAACCAAAAATATCCAGTACTATAACTACTAAGCTTGTATCATTTCCCATTGGGGCAAACCAAAAATATTCAGTACTATAACTACTAAGCTTGTATCATTTCCCATTGGGGCAAACCAAAAATATTCAGTACTATAACTACTAAGCTTGTATCATTTCCCATTGGGGCAAACCAAAAATATCCAGTACTATAACTACTAAGCTTGTATCATTTCCCATTGGGGCAAACCAAAATATCCAGTACTATAACTACTAAGCTTGTATTATTTCCCATTGGGGCAAACCAAAAATATCCAGTACTTTAACTACTAAGCTTGTATTATTTCCCATTGGGGCAAACCAAAAATATCCAGTACTTTAACTACTAAGCTTGTATTATTTCCTATTGGGGCAACCCAAAAATATCCAGTACTTTAACTACAGTACTAAGCTTGTATAATTTACCTAAAAATATCATAATGTGTTATAAGAGTTGTGTTATATATTTTGTTGAATATGAAGAATAGGCAAAATAGAAAATTTCAAAATCCTTACGAGAAAAAAAAAATCAAGACAATTTGACAGACAAGCATGTCAGGAGAAACATGAGGAATCAGCTATAGATAAAAAATGGAACAATAAAACCGGGGTTCAAAAGTGTGTATATTGCTACAGAGGACACTTTGAAAGTGTCCAGGTCATAGTAGTGAAAAAATTGACTTATTGAGAAAAGAGGGAGAAAGAGCAGGAGGGAGCAGGAGAAAGAGCAGGAGGGAGGAGGAGGAGGAGGAGGAGCAGGAGGGAGGAGGGAAGAGAAGCAGGAGGGAGAAAGAAGCAGGAGGGAGGAGGAGCAGGAGGGAGGAAGCAGCAGGAGGTAGGGTTGGGGTTGGGTTGGTTTAACGTCCAACAGCAGCACTATATAGGCTATATTGTGGACGGGCCCCAAGACAGACGTCTGACAATTATATGTGCTGCCACACACGAGACAGGGCGGGGATACCATGACTCCTGTCTCAGCCGGTCACATTATACTGAGAGCAGGAGGTAGGAGGAGCAGGCGGGAGGAGCAGGAGGGAGAAGGAGCAGGAAGAAAGAAATGACGACATACTAAGAAACTTATGATCAAACCAAACTGGCTTTTGAATACCATTAAAGAAAAAAACCCTGAAATACCAGGCCCAGGAAGGATCGCTCAAGACAGAGAGCTCTTAACGCAGATTGTACAGGAGACTACGTCAGACACTACCAACAAGCCAGCATGATGATGATTCGCTTCAAGGAAAATCATAATTTATTTTTCATAAAATAAATTCACAAACAAATCAATAACATAAATTAAATCTTGAAAGACAAACTACACAGATAGAAGAGTTAAACATAAATTGAGGAATGCATATGGTTTTTATCTTAAAATTTATATCATTCGAAAGAATTAGTCAAATTCTTAACAGCTTGGATGTTTTTCACCCACAAGTGGTGGTGAAGGTTAAATAAAATGTAAATAAAAAACCATGACATGGATAAAAATCTATTCAAAAGGTTGAATACTGACTCCACCAGTAAGGACTTTTTAGTAATGCGTAAATGATCCCTAGGTGCAGCAGTGGTCACCAGTGGTCACCTTTGGGGCAGCGAGTTGCAAGTTGCTCATGGCGTGCTGTAGAGGCTGCACCGCCGACTCCATCAGACGCGTGTGGAAGGCGCCACTGACCGGCAGGCGTTTCGTGCGGAGCAAACGGAACTCTTTCGCGTTTGTAGCTATGAACTCCAGGGCCTGGAAACCAAAGTGAATGTCATTAAAACCTCAACATTAAACTTATACAAGTAAAAACTTACCATAGATCACAGTCCTACGTTTAAATATATGCAACAGAAATCTCAAAACACAAAGTTTGATGATTCAAACTTCCCTATGGCTCATTCGGAACCAGACTGATAAGTAGGAGTATTTTTGGTATGACTCTCTAAGAATTCGAAACAGGCACTACCAAAAGACCTAGGAAAGTACTCGGTGTTATGTAAAGAAATAACTTTAATCTGTATGCATAGAAATTTTACCCTTTCCTGTAAAGCAATCACTTTGAGCTGTTTTGAACTGTGAGCATAGAAAGTTTACCTCTTTTTAAAACAATAACTTTGAACAGTGTTGAACTGTGAGAGTAGAAAGTTTACCTCTTCCTGTAAAGCAATAAATTTGAACAGTGTTGAGCAGTGAGAACAGAAAGTTTACCTCTTCCTGTAAAGCAATCACTTTGAACAGTGTTGAGCAGTGAGAACAGAAAGTTTACCTCTACCTGTAAAGCAATCACTTTGAACAGTGTTGAACTGTAAGCATAGAAAAGTTTACCTCTTCCTGTAAAGCAATCACTTTGAACAGTGTTGAACTGTAAACATAGAAAAGTTTACCTCTTCCTGTAAAGCAATCACTTTGAACAGTGTTGAACTGTAAACATAGAAAAGTTTACCTCTTCCTGTAAAGCAATCACTTTGAACAGTGTTGAACTGTAAACATAGAAAAGTTTACCTCTTCCTGTAAAGCAATCACTTTGAACAGTGTTGAACTGTAAACATAGAAAAGTTTACCTCTTCATGTCCAGCAATCACCTTGCACTCGGGGAACAGAAAGTTGGCCACAGTGCACACAGGGTCTGGTATATCTCTCCGTTCTGTGCAATATTCTTTGGCCAGTTTCAAAGCCTCTTTCAGACGAGAATCGTGCGCCAGGAACACAGTCAACATTCCGCTGCTGGTGATCTCAGACGCCCTCTGCATGGCTTCTGCTCGGACTTTAACCACTTTGACAGCTGGGAGTGGGAGAGACAAAACCTTCATGACGTCAAGTGCTTTGGACTAACCAGTTACAACTACAACCAATACATGTATTATTATAAAGCATACCTGAAGTTTAAGACAAAAAAACGCCTTTAAATGATGGTTCAAACTATAACAGGATAGTTTGCTGGCCTGCCCAAGTTGTGTTGACTCACGTCACAGTTATTTGTTTAACAAATAAGATAAGTTATTACTTTATTAGTCCAGATAACAAAGGTGTAAACGCATTTGCACATAGTCATTCACATACACACACAAAATTTACATCAAATAGTCTTCATTGAGAAAAAAAATGTAATGGTTATAAAGACAATGTACCAATGTTTATGTGTCAACCAACGTTTTTCAAATCAGGCTCAAACATAGTCAAACTGATAGGCCTTCATATATCAATAATGACAAAATTCAATATCATTTAGGATGCGTAAAATTGTAAGAAAAATGTTAGAATGCAGTTACTCCCATGTATCTTTCTTGGTAGATATGTTGTGACACTGTTTACGCTGCGATGCAGACAGGCAGTGAGTACGAAATCAACTGCGCACAGCCGCAATAGTAAAGCTCGTTCCTGCCAGGTGTAACGAGACCCCAGGTCAGACCCAGGGCTGAGTGTGTCCATGCGAGGCCTCTCTGTTCCCATTCAGCCCGGCTGTTCTATGGCTAATTGTCCAAGTTGGTGACATTTTAAACAACTTTGATCAGCTGTCGTTCGTTTGTGAACAAAAAAACAGCTTAAAAAAACATACCACTGTAAATTTGTTTCAAGGGCGCGCATGCGTTTTGCCTGGCATGCATATTTTTTAAACATGTCAAATTTTTGTTTCAAAAGAACTATAAGAAAGATTGATTGAAGGATAAGTATCTAATCAAGAACGGCCTATGATTTTTATTTAAAACTAACAATAATTGGCTTTAATCAGGAAACGATCAATAAAAAATTAAATCTGATGAACTTGTCCGACTAGCAAATATATGACTTAATATGCCCCCGCATATAGGCAAATGCAGGCTCAGAAGCTAGTCAACAATTTGATGCCAATTATAACTGAAGAAAAAAAAATGAGTAAAGTGAAAATCTCTGGTTATAAAACTAAAAGTTTAAAATCACAAAAATGAATTTCTAGCCATTTAATAGTGCCTGAGAGCAATTATCTTCCTTCACTGAGCATGAGAGGGGGGAGGGGGGGGAAGGATCCATGGGGCATCAGGTTACGCTGATAGGGCCCAAAACTCAACAATGATATTTTTGCAGCAGTGAACGGCTGGGTGCGACAGACTTCTAGAGAGTTCGAGAATATGCTCGGAGTCAGTTTAGGCTTAGACGAGAGGGGGTGATAAATTTGTTAATGAATATATGTGAGCTAGAGTCTGCATTTTTATCGAACTTTCTTGAATACGGAAAAGAGAATAACGCGATACAGAATGATAGATTTTTTTTTTTAGAGAAAGAATTGTTTATAAATACACTTAATCGTGTTGTAAATCTTGCTGCAGCAAACACTCTTATTTTGCTGTTGTTTAGATCGAATATAGATATAGATGCATGGTTAAGTCTTGAGTTGTGTTCTTAACCTTTAGACAGGGTATATATTGATTGATAAAGTTAAATTATAACATCCCTACAAAGGATTTCTAGTATTCATCATTTTGTTAATGTTGACAAGATAGTGTGTCCAAGACTAAGTGACTTACATTCAACAAATTGACCTGAAACTGGGACATGTCTTATCTTGTCAACGCCCTATAGGCACTAAATTTGTCAGATAAGTATGTTTTTAATATCATGAAAACAAAATTGAAAGAGAGAGAGAGAGAGAGAGAGAGAGAGAGAGAGAGAGAGAGAGAGAGAGAGAGAGAGAGAAACAAATGCAAGGCATTAACCATGCTTCTCCATAAGTTACCCCACTCAATATGAAACAGGTACCACTTTTTCAGAGCATACCATCAGGGAAAGATAAAACTCCTGAGAAAACAAGGGCAGCAAACTCTCCAACACTAAAACCTGCTGTAGCAACACAGTTCTCGATGGCCTGAAATATAAGGAAACAGTTACATTTTATAAAAGTCTAAAAATTATAAATATGTTTTGTGATTGAAAATAGTATTGAATTCAAGAGAAAATAGACCTTAGTAATTGCAAACTTTTCTATTTCAAAAGCTCCTCATACAATTCATGTTAATAAAACAGAAGTTTTCATTGATAATATATATTTTAAAAGAGAGAGAGAGAGAGAGAGAGAGAGAGAGAGAGAGAGAGAGAGAGAGAGAGAGAGAGAGAACATTGCATTAAAATAACTGTTCTAAATTTGATCCACAGTTTACACAAATCTTTGTGTGACTTGAGTTTTTCCTAAACTTACCTGTGGGTGCTCCTCTCGGAATTTCTCTATTGCAGCTAATGATGTTATCATGACAGCTGGCTGGCAATGTATCGTTTTATCAAGCTCCGACTTGGGTCCATTCAAACAAAGTTTAAGGAGATCATATCCCACAATCGCGCTCGCCTCTTCGTACAACTCCTTGACCCCCGGATAGTGAACCAATTTCTGACCCATGCCCATAAACTGACTACCCTGCCCTGGAAATAAAACGACTGAAGTCATCGACGGAGACACTGATGGTCTCATTGAATTTATCTCTTGAGGTTTTTGCCATTCTTTGAACTTACTCATATCAGAGGGAAAACTGTCAGTTTGGGAGAGAAATTGTGGCTCTGTTGTCATCGTTTTCAGGAGCTTTTCCAGTTGATCTCTGTTACCAACAAATTGTGATGCAGCATTGTTATCGATTTGATTGGCTGTATAAAGAGATGGCGAATCACTTCCAGCTTTTAATCTCAAAAGAAAGTCTTGTTCCGATATACCCTGTTTCTCTAAGCGTTTAACCAAGCGTCTTGGCAACTTTGTATCTCCAGTTTTATCATTACCAGGTCCAGACGAAGAATGTCGTTTGAAGAAAAACGATTTTGCAAGTGTGCTGTATTGTTTGGAAGCAGAAAAGAAGTGTCCATCAGCAAATATTTGTTTAATTATTGCACTGTATGCCATAGTGGGTGAACCATATTTTTTGGGAATACAGTCACAAGGGATTGTTGATAGACGTGTTGAAATGAAATTCAGTCTGTTCATCTTTCAGGTGTAAATCTAATCTAAAATTCTAGCTAGACAAATTTTTACAAGAGCTAAATATATATGCTATCTAGATAGACTCTAGATATGGATCTAGACCTATACTTTAGTTTGGCAGTGTGTTCAGAAGTCAATCTGCCATACCCATTTTTAAAAGAATATATTAAGCCTGGGTAGATCTAGATATCTTGAATCTAGATTAGATCTTAGATGTAAATCCTCTTGACCGTCGTGACACTGTGTTCGCAGATATCTCAATAATTACTCTCAAGCCGGTTAAAACAGAAAGCGAAAGTAAAACTTTGCCTCCTTGCATCAGTAAGGGGAGATGAGTTTTCATCCGGTTCCGTTGAATAACAGGATTTTTAAAAATAGTTCTTGGACTCTGTATACAGTTGTATAAAGGTTTATTTAAAATTAGACGAATGTTTTCTTTTAAAATGTAATGAATGTTTCCATATAAAAGCCTTAAAATTTGTTGTATGACTATAGTTATTAAATTAATGCAACAACTTAAATATTATTATCTATAAGGGATAACTCAAGTATTATTTGATACGTCCCTTTCTCCTCTCACTTATTTCCTTTCTTAAACTCATAAAGCCATCAAATCTATTAATAACTTTTCGCGGGAACGCTTATTGGCAGTTGTTCCTTGGCCTGTCACCTCAACGCTGTAGAACCAATTTCTTTCTTTCTTGGAGGTTGTAAATCATATGGTAAATATTAAATTTCATGAGAGTTTTGATTGTATTTTTCATGTAAACATAGATGTAGTGCAGTCACATTTTGAACCTCATTCATCATGTTCTCCCACAAGACTTTTTTTTATTATGAACGGTTCCTCTACCTCTTTCCTCTGTCTTCTTTGTGTCTGAGTATACGCACAAGATCGGTGTAGGCCTAGATTAGGTTCTAGAGAAATTTATAGACCTATGCTATTGTTTTTCTCCAAACTTTGCTATTTATCTATATGTTAAAGTGTTTCTGTCCTAGTGATGGGCATAAACGATGTGCATCACGGTTATTTTACTTTTAACTCTTTTTAAAAGCCCCATACCCCTGTTCATTTTTGATGCATGCTTTTCTAAGAATCTAAAATCTACGAGCCAGATCTAGATTCTATAAATGGAATGGAGTATAAACTGTAAATAATCGCTTTAGACCTGGAAATGTTAAATTAAGATAGAGCCTAACTTTATTCAACAGTCAGATACAAGAATTTGATTTCAACATAAATTTTTTAAATAAATGGATCTAGATCTAGCGCGCACGGTGGATTTCACACCTTTGTCAGTTTTCATAAAAATATGACTAAATATGAACGAAAATGCGGATCTGTTATAATAGATCTATAACATGAAATCATATTATGTAATTACTCCCTAATAGACTAGTTTTAATTTAAATAATGACACAAAACTTTAAATAACCTTAAGGACTACCTACCTGTCAATTTTCAGAGCTTTAATAATTAATGCAAAAAATAGCAAAAATTATTAAATATGAAGGAATTTGTGAACAGCATGCTGCGTATTATGTAATACGACTCAATGTTATGTAATTTTCCAGACGTTAATGATGAGATACAAAGACGGAAATAGATTTTTGAATTCGCCATCCCAAAATTAAGGAAAGTGACAAATTTTGTGTTATTACGTAGAGTTTAAAAGAAAATATACAGTTTTTATCTAATTTCAGCAATAAAAAGCTACTGCCTCCGGTTGTATTTTTTCCTCTATAATCCTACATTTGGTGTGTCTAAAAAAAAAATTACCCATTTCGCGACACTAAACCATTCATAACTTCCACAAATGTTGATAGATTTTGATGATGTAAAAAGCAATCTGCTCTAAATAACCAGCTCTATCCGAACAAATAGAAATAATCTACCTACAATCAGTTTGAATTTTTTTTGGTTGCATTGGTATGCGCACAATTTTACGTTTCTTCAAGTTACTTGCAATTAAAATGTCCTAAAGAGCTAAAAAAGGAAACTTGATCGGTTTGTAGATTTAAGGCCTCTGTCGTCCTCCTGATCAATACAATGCACACGTTTAAAATTACAAATAGCACTCTAAATACCGCAAGACAGACGAGCTCCTATGTTTACAAGGAAGTTTGATACAGAACGGTTGTATTTTATGCTTGTTCCTGGGCATCAACGCTATATTAAGATGGCGCAGAACCATGACAATCTGCAGAAAAGGCGTTCCACTGGCATTGAATTCTTGGTGAATTGATTTCCCAATATGCAGTCAAAATATTGGACAAATGACACTTGCATCCTCCTGATTCTTCGTTGTTTTTTTTTACATTAATTAGAACAGATCTAAAACCAATATGCAGTCAACATATTGGACATATGACACTTACATCCTCCTGATTCTTCGTTGTTTTTTTTTACATTAATGAGAACAGATCTAAAACCAATATGCAGTCAACATATTGGACATATGACACTTACATCTTCCTGATTCTTCGTTGTTTTTTTTACATTAATGAGAACAGATCTAAAACCAATATGCAGTCAACATTCATTTCCTTACCATTGCCCAACAGCTGCCATGTCTTCACCTACGGCTCCTTCCACACCAAGCCGACGCAGCAAGCGAGGTCGTGATGGCTCAGAACCAGGAAGTCCTGGGAGCGTTGCCTCGTCCACCAACCCGCAGACACGTAAGTCTTGGAGTTTGGTACTAGATTAAGTAATTTACATGTTTATACATTGGGTTTGAAATTTGAGCTGTTGCAATGATGGACAGTAATCTGTAAATCAGATACTGAAATCAAAGATTGTTGATCAAGTAAATCCATATGTTGAAACTGAAGTATTTTATTTTTTAGGCTTTGTATCCAAATTTTATTGTTTGATAGCTTAGAGTATGATTTGACTTTCATTGAAACCATGTGTTTGAGAATGCACAAAAAAGTATCTCACCTCAAAACAAAACAAATGTCCAACATTTTGCAGTTTTTAAATTTAAATTCGAGGAAATATGTTTTGTTACAGTTTGTTTTCAGTTCATGTTACTTTGATTTAGAAATTCTCAATATTGAAATTTTTAATTTACAGCCACCAGACGCTCTGGAAGATCGGCCACTTCAACTCGTGAGTAGTTTTGTTCGTCTGGGGCGGTAAATTTATACAGTGCAACTCTGTACTCGACGAACTCGCTTGTTTATTTTAAATAAGTTGTTGAATGCAAGGTTTGTTGAAAACGTTTGGTTCAGTCCTGCTAATTTTGTACGTCCGTCTAAGTCTAACGTTACATGGTGTTGAGACAATCACACCGCTCTACCTACAACTTTCCCTTTGCCTCACATACCAGGTTTCAATCTGGCAACTTATCTCTTTGATCGTTTCTCATGCTTGGTGATCGGCGGCTGGCTGCTTCTCCTCTTCCCTCGCTGCTCATCATTTTTCATTTGGTGATCCACTCCTTTTACCACTAACATCCCTACATGATGTTGAACTGTTATGCAGACCTGCCGACATTACGGTTTGCGCATAATTTATTACGCCTATTGGCGGTCCTTGTCGTATTGTGGTGAGTTGAAAATAGTACAATCCATTACTGCACCTATCTAAGCTTAACAACATATCTAGTTCGTTGGATCCATGGATGGGTACGAGGATCAAAGAGAAAGAAGAGGAAATATGGGGGAATTTTATCTGTTCGTTTAATGTATGGTGTTCTTCAAGTCCAAGTTGGTTGTATTTGAGTTGTACTATAGTTTATAAACGTGAGGATACTGCACCTCATATTGTTTAACTTGAAGGTTGATAGAATCGCTTCTGTGTTTTGTGAATGGCATGCTTGATATTGATTTTTAGCTCGTTTGAACCGCTATCCTTCAAATGAGGGGTTAATTGTAATCAGGTCATCTACCAGCTGTTGCATTAACTCGGTTTTGCTATCCCCCAGCAACAAGATCCAGCGCGCGGAAATCGCCGGGAAAGACTGCGAGAGGGGACATGTCCTCCCCACCTAGCCAGCGACGGCGCCTGGACGACTCGTCCCCCCTGGGAGGTCCTGGCCTCGACTCCTCACCCATCACCGGGGGACCGATTGAGGCGGACGAGTCTATGATTACAAGCCCACGCGGAGGTAAACCACGGGACCAATGAAAACTAAGACATTTAAAACGGTCAACAGTGTTTCAGATCACTGGGTGCAAAAGTTAGAGACTGGTACTATCATTTTCTCAGTCATTCCTCTACAACTTACAATATGTGAGTTATCAGACCGTTTGATATTACTGACCAAAATGAGAAAAGTTCATCTAGTTCCTTGTCTCCTTACCCAAAAAGTGAATCAATAATTCTGATGATTGATGAAATAATAACCTGTCATCAAAGTTGGCAAGTCTTGCAAGCTTCACATCAGAGCTGGTCTGTCTAGGGGCTGGAGATTATTGTTTTGAGTTTGTTTTTTTTTTCTGGACAGATAAAACAGTTTAAATCCAATATCAATAAAAAAAAAGAATTAAAATGTAATCCATTTCGTTATTTCAACAAAAAAACCCATTAAGAAATATCTTTGTAGAGATATCATTTATAATTTTTTGTTTTCTGTGTCTTTACAATGAGTAAGAATTGCCTGTTTTCTCCAGCGCTTGCCAGCGAGATAGACCTGAGCTCTCCGTTGAACTACGGCACGCCAGGATCTCAGAGCATTGCCGGCACACCAGGAGGGGGTGCCACTCCCATCAGACAGCGACCAGACGTGCGCAGCGACAGGAAGCTGAGACAGGTGGCCATCGGCGGGTCGGAGCCGCCCTCAGTGAGTGGTTCAACATTCAGTTTTTATCGATTAGCAAGACGTGTTTACTGTTGAAATCTTACATATTGGGGTTTTTCCTTATTGAACAACTCCTTCAGTCGGGCTGCAATGTTTTTAAACCACTGTCAGATGATCAAGGAGTTTTTATCCTATTCAAATTCTTAAATTTACAGCTTCTGGTAGTTTGCTTTGATCATTTGAGATCGTAGTCTATTTTGCATTTGAATTTGATTTCATACATAGATCAAAGAAGGCTCAAGCTGTTCCGTTTCCTTGCCACGTCTCGTTTCCCAGGAGTCTGACCGCAGCGAGGCTGTCAGTGAAGTGAACCCCCCTGGTCCTCAGCTGGTGATTTGGGGAACGGACGTGGTTGTCAGTCACTGCAAAGAAAAGTTCCGGAGCTTCGTCTCTCGGTTTGTCGATCGAGGTGTCGCTGACGACGAACGTTTCACAGGCATGGACGTGGATCAGCCGTACTATATCCAGAGGCTGGAGGAGGTGAGCTTGTCGCTACTGTGGGGGGGGACCGGTCTGAGCTGCTGAAAGCTCTCTCAAACAAAGGGGTTGTGCAATGTAGTGTGGCGTGCATCATAACGATAAGTTTTCATGTCTGTTCGTGTTTTGCTAAATTTTCATGTCCCAAGGCGACATAATGTAAAATCATTTTATTAAGTTTTTAAGTATGTATCCTTTCATTCAATAAAATTTATGAAAGGTGTAAATATTGAGTTAAATATCAACTTGGCAGTGTCAATTTGTTGAGCGTAGTTGTGTAAAGAGTCCAAAATTTAGTGCGCATCAGATCTATATTTTAGATCTAGACTATTTCTGGGTGCAGAGCGATCGTGGACCTTTAAATTTTCTTTTTAGGTCTACGATTTCATTAATAATCTATTGAGGTATTAATAGTCTGCAAGGGTCGAGAGATCAGCCCTTCGATCATTCAAGCGTTTTTTATCAGTTCATTTAGCGAGGTTGTGATTGGGACGAAATAAAGAAAGATGAGTCAAAGCCAGGATGTTCCAATCCGCGAAACTTAAACTTTAAGTGGCTAGAACGGAAATTAGTTGTGAAAATCGATCCTGTTCAGTGTTGTTGAGTCGGTTGGAAAATTGATGTGAAAGGGAAAGCACTGTGCACCTCCTCTCCAAATTTCTCTGAGGGCCATATTTAGGAGCTAAAATTAGAAAATTTCTTCAGTTTCAGGGGTCTGTTGGCCCCCAGACCCCCAACCCCAGACTCACTAGGACCCCCCACGCTGAAAATCAGTGGATTTCATCGAACTTGATTGGCAGCCCTGAATAAAGCTTTGTACTTTTCATTTTGTTGTTATCTCGACAATATGAATTGTAATTTTGGATAAATTATATTTTCACTGATCTGTATATGTGGTAAAATTTAGACTAAATTACCTATTCTCCAAAAAATATCAGCAAAATTATCAAATTGTAACCTTGTTTATAACTAAAAGTTACTATCAAAAGCTCCATAAATTGGATGAAAGGACTGGAGAGTTTCGACAAAGATTTTACCATTTTGTTATCTTTTTCTTGGACATTGTAAAATTGTATTTTTGTCATGTTTGTTAGGGTTAGGAGCCATCTCTCTCTCCAGAATAAATATTTTGTGTATTTTTGGTTGATAACTGTCCCCCTATGTCTATAAACAGGGAAGTTGCTTATATTTCACTAGCAAAAGCTCTGGATTTTCCGGATTGGTGGATTTTGAAAAAGACAAATTTTGGGATTCATGGCACCTACTTTTTTTTTTATGTATCCCTGAAATGCAATATCATTTTTTTTTCTCCCATTGTTGCCAGATCAACATTGTTGGAGAGCCGTTTCTGAACATAAACTGCGGCCACCTGCGCGAGTTTGACAGCGATCTGTACCGGCAGCTCATCTGCTACCCACAGGAAGTCATCCCGACCTTTGACATGGCCATCAACGAGATGTTCTTCGAGCGATTCCCGAACGCGACGCTAGAGCACCAGATCCAGGTCAGGCCGTACAACGCCGACCGGACCAAGAACATGCGCTCGCTCAACCCCGAGGGTAGGTTGCTAGGTGGCTTTTTGGCTTAGAGAAGTTACAGGAAGCTCCTTTGATAAGCTTTTTACGGGTGGATTACCAGCATAGATTTTCCATAGAAAATAAAGCAGTATTTTAGCAACAAACTGAAGAAGTCCCTGCTCTCGTTGAAAGTCCTACATACAGTAACAAGGTTTATTGCCACATTTTTGTGAATCAAGATTTGTAATTAAAATCCATTAGCCTCAACAAGCTTGGGTGCAAAGGGTTAAAACCAAAGATTTATTGTTCTTGTGGTTTCAGACATCGATCAGCTCATCTCCATAAACGGCATGGTGATCCGCACATCCTCTCTGATCCCTGAGATGCGCGAGGCTTTCTTCAAGTGCCACGTGTGCCACCACTGTGTCATGGTCGAGATTGATCGAGGACGCATCGCGGAGCCGACGCTGTGCACCAACTGCAACACGAAATTCTCGTACCAGATGGTGCACAACCGCTCGCAGTTCTCTGACAAGCAGATGGTGAAAGTGCAAGAGTCGCCAGGTATGCTTAACTAGTGAACTATTTAGCTATAGCATGTGTTAAGCAAAGTGTTACCGTGTCCCAGAGATTGCTTTTCTGTATATTTCTATTAAGCAAATGTAGTCTTGTCCCAGACATGCCACAGCTATGGTTGACTTCCTCATGTGTTGATTTTGCAGAGGACATGCCTCCCGGCCAGACCCCCCACACCATCATTATCTACGCTCACAACGACCTGGTGGACAAGGTCCAGCCTGGCGACCGCGTCACCATCACCGGAATATTTCGGGCGGTGCCGATGCGAGTCAATCCTCGCCAGCGGAACGTCAAGTCTGTCTATAAGACGCATGTGGACGTGGTTCACTTCAGGAAACTCGACTCCAAGCGGCTCGCCGAGGAGGCGGAGGAAGGGTGAGCCAGACCTGCCATTCATTCGGATTTTTCCCCGAAAATTCGCCTTTTTCCGATTGTCCGAATGTTTGGACTCATTTTATCTCCGAGAGAGAAATTCAGGTTCTTTTTAGAGTCTATGGAACTGAACGTCCAATCCTTGAATCATCAACCCTCTTGTGCAGATAGATCTAGTTCTAGATTAGTTTGGTTCTTCTTAGCAATACCGCATGGTTATGAATCTTTGTCCTCTAAGTCAGTATCCGAATGCTGATTGGTGTGAGTGTCTCTGACAGGGTCCCCTCTTTATGTGCCCCCAGCATAACAGGACTTATGAGACATTGATATTACGCTCGTTGTACAATGCTTCCCAACTTGTATCTCAACTTGTGAAAGGGAAGTGGGGAGGGAAAGTGGTCGCAGGTCTCTCTCTCACACACACATACACTGAAAGAAAGATAGAGTGAGCACTTTGGTTTTAGTGGTTTGTTAAAACAGATACTAGATCTAGGCCTGTCTTTGAGGAATTTAAAAACAAGAGCAAAAACGAACTTGTGTGGGACAAAGATATAAATTTTGATCTAGCTAAACCTAGAATTTACATCGACTACAAAATTATTATGAGCACATAGCTCTATAGTTATATCGGATAACGTCTAGTTTTCAAAATCTAAATAACTAAGCATTGAATTCTATCATAGTGATACTTTTCTACTCAGTAGCCTACCTAGTATAAAATCTGTAGACTATCAGACCTATTGTAGAACTGTTATAGTCAAGGAACTAAACATAGAATACATGCAGCAAATTTCAAACTGAAATGACTGATTGAGAAGCGTGTTTTAGTATGTATTTAATTGTGAATTCTATAAATATGAATGACATTGATGTGAGCCACCTTTTCTCCTGCTTAGGAAAGCGGTACAGATGAGTGAGGAGAGGATTGCAATGGTGAAGAATCTTGCCAAGAAGTCGGATATCTATGAGAGATTGGCAAGGGCTATAGGTGAGAGCATTGCATACATCAGTGTTGTTTCACTCTAGTTTGTCTAGAGATACAAACCTGGGTTGTTGTTTTTTCCCCCATTAAGTATACAAACATTTGTGATTCAACCAGGGTTGATCCGTTTCAAGTCGCTGATATAAGTTTTGAGCTTGAGGCCTCTAAACATTGAAAATTACTATATTGTATATTATATTGTTGGCCATTTTCACTTTTACATATAGTCGAATATCTCCTGATCCTAAAAATGAGAGTTATAATTCTTTCAACTTATTAAAGTGCATTATTTGCTTTTGAACACACTATGAATAACTCCAACAGTGAAATGTCTGATTTGTGCCGTACGTGTATTTGCTCTTGTAGATTTTGTTTGAGTTGGACAGGGGCGTTGACTAAGGCAACAGGCCGTTTTTCAGGCACGTGAAGACTACATAGTGTCGCTTTTTTTTCTTTTTTTTTTTTTTATTGCCGTGCGTGATGGAAAGAACCCTCTGCACTATTTGAAATAAATAAACTTGAATAAGATTTTTGTCATGAGAATAGGTTAATGAGAAATTAGCAGTGTAAATGTTTTTATTTGAAAATGTGTGTTACTAGATGTGTTTACCTAATTCTATATTTAAAGCCGAGTTTTACTTTCAGCTCCCAGTATTTACGAGAACGAAGACATCAAGAAGGGAATCTTGCTGCAGCTGTTCGGGGGAAACAGGAAAGATTTCACGAACACTGGCAGGGGGAAGTTCAGGTGGGTTTCTACTCATTTATTGAACCTGTAAAAAGAAAAGTTTTCAACTGAAAGTCAAGTCTTGTTCGTGTTTTTGTACGACACAAGAAAGTGTTTGCAAGTGCTATAGAACTGAATCAACTTTAATCTTGGTATTTTTCATCATTGCCTTGGCTGTCTCAAATGTAAGTATATACAGTGATTTCGAATAATGTCCTTTCTGATGCTGGCAAGGAATTTATGTGCATCCCAGTGTGTATTATCTCTGTGTGAATGGAACCCGTGTCTCTCTGCTGGCAGGTCTGAGCTGAACATCCTGCTGTGTGGAGACCCCGGGACGAGCAAGTCGCAGCTGCTGCAGTACGTGCACAACCTGGTCCCGCGCGGGCAGTACACGTCTGGCAAGGGCTCGAGCGCGGTGGGCCTGACAGCATACGTCACCAAGGACCCGGAGACCCGGCAGCTCGTGCTGCAGACGTGAGTGTGTGTCCCTGCGTGTGTGTCCGTCAGGGGATATGATGGATGATGATATATTACATTTTGTCTTGTTTTTATGTTGAAAACTTTAAGAGGAAAACTTACTATATGACATTAATTAGAAAAAAATCAAACAAACAAACAATGCGGTGCATGTAGACCAATGTATCGTACACAAGTTGTAGATCTAATGTATGAGAGCTAAGTACGGAAACAAGACACATCACCGCTTTATTTTTTTTTAATAGGCCTATATATTTATTATCGCCAGTACCATCTTTATGCAGATACTCTGGTTTAGATCTATCTAGATCTAGTTGAGGACTGGTTAGTAATGCCAAGAAATGAAATGTGTGTGCTAACTGTAGGCCTAGATCTACACAGTGACACTTCATGAGCTGCGATGGAGAGATATGCCATCGCAGATCCTAGTTCTATGCTTATGACATCTATGTCTAGTAGCCTACAAACGGCTCAGCATAAAAAAAATTATTAGGACTTCATTAAAAGCTTTGGAATTAGTTTTTATCCTTTTTTTTCCTTTATGGACATATCATTCAGTCCAACTGGCTTTGCTATGGTCGGAGATACAAGTCTGGTCTAGATCTAGATTAGATCTAAATCAGAGGCCTCTTCTATGACTTGATTTATTATAAAATATGAGTATATAACTCAATAAAGTCATTTTCAGGGCAGATATCAACATTAAATTCATAGTCCAGCTCTGTACCACTATAAATATCAGCAATCATCGTACAAATAGAAAGAAACAAGGCTTGGTTCAAACCCGAAGAAAGAAAGAAAGCTAGGTCTAGTCTAGAACAGGCGTGTTGCAAGACTAAACCTTTATGCTCATGAGAGCTGCCTCAGTGGGGAATCCTGTGGTATTCTGGGTCAGGAATAACACAGTTATATTTAGAATGATTACTAAGGTTCTATTTTTAGCCGATCTAGTCAAATTCAACCCAAAATAGAACACACTGCTGAAGGGAAACCACCAGGCCGTATCTGGCCGGGTGTGTTCTGAGCGGCCGTATTTGGCCGGATTACACAGAAGACTGTGGAAATCATTTGGCCGGATTTGGCCGTTTTACACGGAAAAGGGTTAAAGAAGTGTGTCTATGTTTTATGTGCAGAAACAGGGGATATGATGGATGATGATATATTACATTTTGTCTTGTTTTTATGTTGAAAACTTTAAGAGGAAAGCTCACATATTGTGTTCTTTTTTTAGTGAAGCTTAAAGGTTGGTGATTGTCGACAAATTATCTTCTTTTTGGTCTACTTCGATTTAAATTTTCACTGCATGAGAGATGATTGTGCTTTAGTCTTGGGACCCATCATCATATATGATCCCCCTGAGGAAGGCATTAAACAAGATTTAGCATTTAGTATTCAAATTTCAAATAGCCATAGAAAACTTAATGGTCTTTTATACTCATGATCTCTCTCTCTCACTCTCTCTCCCTCTCTCTCTCTCTCTCTCTCTCTCCCCCCCCACCCCTCTCTCTCTCTCTCTCTTCCCACCCCTCCCTCTCTCCCGCAGTGGAGCCTTGGTGCTCAGTGACAACGGCGTCTGCTGCATCGACGAGTTCGACAAGATGAACGACAGCACACGCTCTGTGCTACACGAGGTTATGGTGAGGGAAACGTTGATGCAGCTTTTAGCTTTGTTGATCATTGTATCGATTTGTAAATGGCTGTGCTCTTTGTTAAAAAATCATGATTCTTTTCCTTATGCACTTTCAGTAAAATCAAATCTTGAGTGTTACTTTTGTGACATACAATCTTTTCTATATCTGTGTCCTATTTCGATAAAAAGCCGCGTTCTCTTTTTACTGCCATGACAATAGCATTCTGTAGAAGTGGAGGAAAGCTGAACATTTTTATCTTTTTATTTGTTTATCCTCATTTATTTTTGGAAATATGTATATTGAAACAAATTTGATCTTCTTAATACAGTTAACTGGATTTATATTAATAATTTAAACCTTGAGAAGCAAATTCCTCTTTATAGATCATCTGTATTACCCATGCAATTATACATGTTTTAAAATACGGAAAATCTGTGGAGTTGATTAAACATTATTTGATCGTTTTTCTTCTTGCGATGATCCAAATTGGTTTTGCATACCCTGATGTGGACTCTTCGCTTGTTTCCATCATTTAGCTAAACTCATTTTTTAATTTGCCGCATTCAGGAACAACAAACGCTGTCGATCGCCAAGGCTGGGATTATCTGCTCCCTGAACGCGCGGACTTCGATCCTGGCGGCGGCGAATCCTGTGGAGTCTCAGTGGAACAAGAACCGAACAATCACCGAGAACATCCAGCTGCCCCACACCCTGCTCTCAAGGTAACTGAAAATTCTCTAGTGAATCGGTTATGGACCAATAACTGATCAGTTTTATAAGTTTAGAGAAAGCTCACACAGTCAAGATCAGGATTTGTTTTAAAATGTTAAAGAGTTGATGAACAAGAAAAATGATTCATATTTTTATGTGGTTTGGACAAATATTTTGTTTTACTTGGTATTACTTTGTTTCCACCCACTTGACTCAGTTTTCCGCGCCTGCGACGCCGCAGACTGTCCTGAAAAAAATGCAAACTCCGCTCTGCACTACCATTGGTTAAAAAAACAAAATTGCGAAAACGAGGCTAGGCTGCTCTATTAGAATACAAGAAGTACTTTCAATTCAAAATGGAAGTGCATGTGTCGCTAAACTCGTTTTGCTCTCGATACCTATTTCTTGAAACCTTGCTGTTTCAAGTTATACATTCCGAAGGATATTTCATTAGATTTTTTAAATTGTCACGTTATTTGAGTTTTTTTATAGGACCCTTTAGACATCATCGGCACTTATCGCAAAAATGGACTTAAACTTCGTCTGACGGCTAATTTTTTTTAGAGAGAATCGAGAAAAAGAAGTGTGCTTTAGAAACTTGGACATGGTGTTAATATTTAATCTATTTGTTAGTTAACTATCGGTAGTCTATCGGGATGATCTACAATGTCCTGTGGTTTGTTCTTGACTTTATTCGTCCAAACAACACCGATCTTGGCGATCTATATATCTTTACCATGTAACTTGCCGTGATTTTCAGCAATGTATAGATCAAGATCTAAAATAGTTCTATTTCTGAATTGAAGCGTGATCTTACTTGATCAACACAACAGTTATGTTATCTTTCATGGGCTCAGATGTGACAAGTAGGCAAACTAAATCTACAACCTAGAGTATCTTCGCCAGAGAGTTCTAAATTAGTAATTCTATTTTTATATCTAGATCTGCATTTTTTAACTGTATACATGTACCTCTCACGTTTAACTACTAAGCTGTTTTATTCTTAAAATATTCATTTTTATAGAAGGGCGACAATTCTGTTCATTTCGTCATAATTAAAAACGGGTGCACAAATGAAATGTTTGATATCCATGCTATATTTGAAAGCATCAGACATGTCGATAAACTCTAGTATTACATGAACAGGTCTAAAGGTCTAACAAACTTGATATACTATAATAACTAAATAAGTCAGGAATGAAATAAAACAGGATGACTGAAATAAATGCCTCTTGGCATGCTTCATTATTTCTGTAAACTGCTTAAAACAAGCCATTAGAATATTTGTTTGGGTTTGCAAGGACGCTCATTTGATTAGCTGTCGTGAATCCATTCAAATTATACGGCAAAGTTCAGGGTTTGAAATTCTGTTGACTGGTCTGTTCCGTCCAGGTTTGACCTGATTTTCCTGATCCTGGACCCCCAGGACGAAGTGTTTGACCGCCGGCTCGCCGGACACCTGGTCTCGCTCTACTTCCGCGGGGAGGCGGACGAGGAGGAAGAGAACCTGGTACAGTTTTACATGGGTGAAAGGCTTGGGTAGCGCTTGTACTCAGTGCTATGAAGTGGGCATTAGGTTCTAGGGTCGAATCTTGGCAGGGGCCCACAACTCTATGTTCAAGCTGGAACTAATATTTAAAATCTATGGGAATTTGGAAAACAAAAGCTGAGTTGTGAGATGGACACTATGCTTATATCAAGGAGATCAATGTAAATTGTGTTGTTGGCTTTGAATTTATATTGAGACTTAAAATGGCAAGTATATGCCTCTTTTGAACATTATCAAAACTGTAAAAAAACAGTACATCATATAGTTTCCTTTACGTCCAAAGACATTTTTGTTTTTTTAATCCCCTTGTCAAAAGGCAGTTCAATTGTTAAAGGGCGGTACGTAAATGTTTCCTGATTTTACGTTTTCTGTTTGTTGCAGGACATGAGCATCCTGAAGGACTACTTGAACTTCGCCAAGAACTTCGTGCACCCGAAGATCGGGGAGGAGGCGGGCCAGGCGTTCATCCAGGCCTACGTGGAGATGCGCAAAGTGGGCAGCTCGCGAGGCCAGGTCTCTGCCTACCCGCGCCAGCTCGAGTCCCTGATCCGATTGGCCGAGGCCCACGCCAGGATGAGGCTCTCTGAGACAGTGGAGGTTGCAGACGTGGAGGAAGCGCGGAGGTCAGTGTCGCTAGTTTTTTTATTTGCTTTCTGAAATTTTGACACGTTCTGAGTTTTTATGGTACTAGTAAAAAAATTGAAGGGACGCATAGCTATAGACAGTATGAAAACCTGTCTCTCTTCAATATAGCTGTTACAGTTCTGATGTGACGCAAAATAAAGTTAAACAGGCCAAGCAATGTGTTATAATAACAGTAGTCAAGCTTATCTATCTCTCTGTATCAAAGTCATATATCTTTTGAACCACTAAATATGGAATAAAAACTGTTGCAGGTTTGCAAACTGTAGCCTTTTGTTTTTCAATTAAATTTTCTTTTTCACCGTTTACATGCAAAGTGATTTAAAATTGGTATGTGAGGAAAAAATAGCTTATTGTGTTTGAAGTTTATACGCTAAACGCATGTTTTGAGTGTTATGTTTGAAGTCAGTGAGTGACTGAGAGTGTGTTAGTTAACCCGACATGCGTGGTCCCCTAGTGACCCCTTGAGGGAATGAGGGAGGTCAGATCAACGGCAACCTAGGTGCTCCGCTGCTAAACCACTGTGCTGTATTCGCTGAAATCTCGGGAAATCTAAACCATTTTTTTTAGCCCAGTACTTCATTACATCCGAGGATTTCCTCAAATCTCTTAGGCCCAAAATCCATTTATAGGTCTTATATAAGCGGAAAACCCATCTATAAGATGGCCTTGCTTACCGCCAAAGTTTTGTTGAGTCTGATGTTGCTATATGAGAGGTGCGCTAAACAGCCATTACAGTTCTGATGTGACGTAAAAGGAACATGAAGGAAATTCTGAAGCAAGCTAAGAAATGTGTTTTAGGGCCTATAATAACAGAACTGAAATCTGAGTGTCTCTCCCTCCCGCAGACTTTACATTGTGTTTTAGGGCCTATAATAACAGAACTGAAACCTGCGTGTCTCTATAACAGAACTGAAACCTGCGTGTCTCTATAACAGAACTGAAACCTGCGTGTCTCTCCCTCCCGCAGACTTTACATTGTGTTTTAGGGCCTATAATAACAGAACTGAAACCTGCGTGTCTCTATAACAGAACTGAAACCTGCGTGTCTCTATAACAGAACTGAAACCTGCGTGTCTCTCCCTCCCGCAGACTTTACATTGTGTTTTAGGGCCTATAATAACAGAACTGAAACCTGCGTGTCTCTATAACAGAACTGAAACCTGCGTGTCTCTATAACAGAACTGAAACCTGCGTGTTCCTCCCTCCCGCAGACTTTACATTGTGTTTTAGGGCCTATAATAACAGAACTGAAACCTGCGTGTCTCTATAACAGAACTGAAACCTGCGTGTCTCTATAACAGAACTGAAACCTGCGTGTAACTCCCTCCCGCAGACTTTACATTGTGTTTTAGGGCCTATAATAACAGAACTGAAACCTGCGTGTCTCTATAACAGAACTGAAACCTGCGTGTCTCTATAACAGAACTGAAACCTGCGTGTCTCTCCCTCCCGCAGACTGTACAAGGAGGCGCTGAAGCAAGCGGCCGTCGACCCGAGCACGGGGAAGATCGACATCACGATCCTAACGACGGGGATGAGCGGGGCCGCCAGGAAGCGAAAGGCCGAGGTCGCGGCCGCACTCAAGAAACTGATTCAGGCCAAGGGGAAGCTACCCACGCTCAAACACCAGAAGCTCTACGAGGACTTCAGGGAGACCTCAGACTTTGTGAGTTATTGCCGGCCATTTAGATAAGTCAAGTATGGCAAGGTGTGCTCCAAAACACACTTGTACAACTTGGCCAATCTCTCATAGGTAAAGTTGTTACACCCTGCAGTTTGTGGGGAAAGCAAACGGTTATTTTTTTGTTGTTTTTTTTGTTTATCATTCTCCTTATATTTTTAATTTACAATTATGGACATAAATACTCAAGATGTGCATTGGAAACCTCAGTATCTGAGTTGCTTATAATTGGGTATATAGTGTGTGTAGACACTCCCTATGGTATATAGTGTGTGTAGACACTCCCTATGGTATATAGTGTGTGTAGACACTCCCTATACACATGGACTGAGTACATCATTAACAATCATCCAACTAATAGAGAAAAACAGCGTTTGTACCTATTTTTCGCAAAGATCACTGTTTTGATTCTACTCTTGAGCAGATATCAGCCAATAAAATACTTGAGTTTCATTCACTTCTTTGTAGTAAATATTTAGTTCATATCTGAATTTTCCTTTGTCAAAGGTTAAATATTCTCCTTCTTTGAGACAAAATGTATCAATTTCTGTTAGTCGCTTTAGTAGAGTGGAAACCTCGTAATTCAAATTGCTCAGGATTTGATTTAAACTTAGAATCTAGAGGATTTGAATTACAGAAGAGGACAAAACTGAAACACAGAAATGGTAAAAATTTAGTCACTTTCCATACCAACCTTCTCCCAACAGCATTTTTTTTTATTAAAAAGGCATGTCTTGGGCAGCAATATGCATTGAATTCTATTAGACAGATACTGGTAGTGCTTTTGTGTTGCTTATTTGATTGGTGGTGTCAGCTTCGAATTAAGAGAGTTAAACCGGAAAGTTTCGAATTATCAGTCTGATTTTAATAGAGCCAAAGAGAGAAAAAATAATCTAATACCTTGCAAAATTCAGTTAATGAAAAATATGAATTATCAGACTTCATTTTGTGACGTGTCCACTGTATAAACATGGATATATTTTTGCTTTTTTGTTTTCTTTTTGGTTTTGTTTTCTTTTCCTTTTTCAAATTTGTTTCCCTTGGTTTTCAAATTCTTTTGGGCTATTCCCTTTTTTTTTTCTGGGGGCTTTGTCTATCCCTCTCTCCTCTTTGCTGTTTGCAATAGTAAAAAGTTAATAAATAATTTAATTAAATTGCTGTTTTGAATAGCTCTTGAATGTGTTTGAAATTGAGTGATGAGAGGTTTGTGAATTTTTCTCTGTTCTCAGCCGATCACGAAGGAGATGTTTGACGATGCGCTGCGTGAGCTGCAAGACGAGGACTTCCTGATCGTCACCAACAAAGTGATCCGACTCTGCTCCACCTAGAACTCCGTGAAGTGTTCTCTATCATTTTGCTGGAATGTATTAATGGGTGAATTTTATGGGAAGTTGTAACATACGTCTAGTTGAGATATGTACATTCATGTTACACGAACGTGAGCCAATGAAATACAATTTCAGAGGAACCTTTTTTTTTTTTTTTTTTTTTTTTTTGACACTTAGGTTGTCCCCAACAGATTCCACTCCAGTTTGTGTCTCCTTCATACGTCTAGTTGAGATATGTACATTCATGTTACAGGAACGTGACTCCAGTTTGTGTCTCCATCATAAAACTTTGACTTCTGGTGGTGTGAGCACACAACTGAAATATGAATATGATGTAAATAATTATCACTGTGAACAGTTTAAATATTTGATTTATCATTTGGTCATGTGTCACCAGCTCTAGCACTGCCATTGGTGTACACATCAGGTCTCATTGTCTAGGGTGAGCTACTGAAAGTTTACTTGCTTCTTTTTTTGTAAGTTCTTCATGCATTTCCAATTGGTTTTTGGTGTTGTCAGAGTCTGCCACAAGCTCAGATGCTGTCAGTGTCGTTTATCTTCACACGGATATATTGATATAGATGCTGTCATTTATCTTCATAGGCATATAGTGATATAGATGTATATGTATATATATATAAATTCATGTGAAGTGGTTCACAAAATAGCTACATGGAGATGGTGCTAAGTTGCATTTCAGATAATGGGGTAATGAATTCTTTTGGGGATTTTTATTTAGAAGTTGTTTTTTTTCTAGAAGAGCTAGAAAAGCAACCAAATATGAGCGTTGCAGTATTTTTTTTTTTAATGTGCAGCCCTCGTTGATTTATGGATGAACCAAATCATGCAAATGTCCCATTTTTATATACCTTATTATTGTTGAAAAATATAACTGGACAAATGTTCTCTATTCGTCGATTCTGCATGAAAAACAAGCATCAACTTGCTTCTGGCAAAATTTGAAGGAAACCTCAGTATCTGAGTTGCTTATAATCCCTATGGTATATAGTGTGTGTAGACAATCCCTATGGTATATAGTGTGTGTAGACACTCCCTATGGTATATAGTGTGTGTAGACACTCCCTTTACACTTGCACTGAGTACATGCATCATGATTAACACTGATCCAACTAATAGAGAAAAACAGCGTTTGTACCTATTTTTCCTGGAAAATACCTTTTTTTTTTGCTATGGAAGTACCTAAAAGGAGGTTTTTCAAGTAGGCAGGCCTGCAATACCATCCTCTGTATATCAAGTTATCAATACACATATCCAAATCAGCTTAAATTTATGTACGGTATTTTATGGTAAATCGCAACGGTCACTGTTTTGATTATTCTCTCGAGTCTGGGCTTGACAAGCCAATAACCATAGCAGATATCAGCCAATAAAAAAATCGTTTCATTCACTTCACTTCTTTGTAGTGAATATTTAGTTCATATCTGAATTTTCCTTTGTCAAAGGTTAAATATTCTCCTTCTTTGAGACAAAATGTATCAATTTCTGTTAGTCGCTTTAGTAGAGTGGAAACCTCGTAATTCAAATTGCTCAGGATTTGATTTAAACTTAGAATCTAGAGGATTTGAATTACAGAAGAGGACAAAACTGAAACACAGAAATGGTAAAATTTTTGAGTCACTTTCCATACCAACCTTCTCCCAACAGCATTTTTTTTATTAAAAAGGCGTGTCTTGGGCAGCAATATGCATTGAATTCTATTAGACAGATACTGGTAGTGCTTTTGTGTTGCTTATTTGATTGGTGGTGTCAGCTTCGAATTAAGAGAGTTAAACCGGAAAGTTTCGAATTATCAGTCTGATTTTAATAGAGCCAAAGAGAGAAAAAATAATCTAATACCTTGCAAAATTCAGTTAATGAAAAATATGAATTATCAGACTTCATTTTGTGACGTGTCCACTGTATAAACATGGATATATTTTTGCTTTTTTGTTTTGTTTTTGGTTTTGTTTTCCTTTTTCAAATTTTTTTCCCTTGGTTTTCAAATTCTTTTGGGCTTTTCCCTCTTTTTTTTCTGGGGGCTTTGTCTATCCCTTTCTCCTCTTTGCTGTTTCAATAGCAATAAGTTAATAAATAATTTAATTAAATTCCTGTTTTGAATAGCTCTTGAATGTGTTTGAAATTCAGTGATGAGAGATTTGTGAATTTTTCTCTGTTCTCAGCCGATCACGAAGGAGATGTTTGACGATGCGCTGCGTGAGCTGCAAGACGAGGACTTCCTGATCGTCACCAACAAAGTGATCCGACTCTGCTCCACCTAGAACGCTCTCGCCGTGCCTGACCCTCCGTGAAGTGGTTTCTGTTATTTTGCTGGAATGTATTAATGGGTGAATTTTATGGGAAGTTGTAACATACGTCTAGTTGAGATATGTACATTCATGTTACAGGAACGTGACTCCAGTTTGTGTCTCCATCATAAAACTTTGACTTCTGGTGGTGTGAGCACACAACTGAAATATGAATATGATGTAAATAATTATCACTGTGAACAGTTTAAATATTTGATTTATCATTTGGTCATGTGTCACCAGCTCTAGCACTGCCATTGGTGTACACATCAGGTCTCATTGTCTAGGGTGAGCTACTGAAAGTTTACTTGCTTCTTTTTTTGTAAGTTCTTCATGCATTTCCAATTGGTTTTTGGTGTTGTCAGAAGTCTGCCACAAGCTCAGATGCTGTCAGTGTCGTTTATCTTCACACGGATATATTGATATAGATGCTGTCATTTATCTTCATAGGCATATAGTGATATAGATGTATATGTATATATATATAAATTCACATGTAGTGTTAGTATACAAATGGCGGATTTCACAAAATAGCTACATGGAGATGGTGCTAAGTTGCATTTCAGATGTGTTAATGAATTCTTTGGGTTGTTTTTTTTGTTTTTTTTCTAGAAGAGCAGCTAGAAAAGCAACCAAATATGAGCGTTGCAGTATTTTTTTTTCTAATGTGCAGCCCTCGCCCATTTACAGATGAACCAAATCATGCAAATGTCCCATTTTTATATACCTTATTATTGTTGAAAAATATAACTGGACAAATGTTCTCTATTCGTCGATTCTGCATGAAAAACAAGCATCAACTTGCTTCTGCCAAAATTCGAGAGGGTACTTAGATGTACTAATTGATCAAATTTCCTTTTTGGTTCTTAGGTCAAATTAATAACAAGTTGCTCACAAAACTTTAATATACCTGATTAGCATGGAGTCGCCCAAAAAAAACAAATTACATAAAAATTAAAATAAATTTTAAACGAACTCAAATTTCAAGGGAGGTAATTAATATTAATTATCAGGGAATTAACATAACATTTCTAACATCTTGTGACATATAAGTTTTGAGGTCTTAAATAATGTTTTGATTCTTGAAGCATATTTAATAATGTTAACAAGCATGTTAACGTTGAAATAAGTATCGTTTAATAGGAATACTTTTTTTTTTTTTTTTTTTTTTTTTTTTTTGTAATTTTTAACCAACAGCGGACTTCCTTAAATCAAATCAAGACTTGAGGTTATTTTATAGCAAACTTCAAATTCAAATTTTGCAAAAAGTGAACATTTGTTGCTGAGTTACGGTATTGTAAAATAGCCAGCTTTTCAAGACCCTGAATTTGATGTATAATTTAACATATCTTGTGGAACTTTTTTTTCCAATGAAAAATCTGGATTTCTCTTGAGTTCATTTTGTGAAAGCTGCCCTAGAGGCTTACTACACACGTAGACACAATGTAAAGAGTAATCTGCTTGTGGCCTGAACTTTCTTTTCACTGTGTTTATGCTATGCTGCGACAGGGCTGAGCTTCGAGCCATGTTTTGATTTGTTTGGTGTGATGATTGTTATGACTGAGTCACGTGTGTGGGGCATGTATGGCGTTTGCTTGAAATCTGCATGCCCAAACAGTTCAGAGGAAGCTGTTACTGTTATTGTTAAAAATACGTGGAATTGTAAATGAATTTCAAAGATAATTTTTTGTACGATTTGAAAGTATGTACCATAATATAATGATGTATGTACCATAATATATTGATAAAACGCTGCACATCTACCGATTTCATGACTGTCTTACAATAATGTTCAAAAACAAACCAGTATGTTGTTTTGGGAGGGGTTGTCCCCTCTTCTTTTTAAAACCTAGAAAATGTTATGCTGCGAGTGATGGAAACTGGAACTTAATTAGGTCGCATCGTGTCCCGTTTTCACACAACCGTGAAATGTCATTGGTTCTCATGATCTAGATATGAAATAAACTTGATGTTTCTCGCCATTTGGTATTTGTTTTGTTTTTTTATGTGTAAACCGTTGATTCACATTTGTGTATGTTGTAATGTTATATCCACCTCTGGTGATTTCCGATTTCTTCTCTTTCAATGTTGGCTCTCACAAGGTTCCTGCTTTCATCTTCCATGACATTTGTTTTTTGTGTGCAAAATAACCAAATATTACACCGTGGAAAAAAAAATTGCAACAAAAATGAATAATGACCCGACTGTGATGTCACGTGACTGATGCTTGTGGCCTGTGCGTAGGGATGTGCACGTTGTACTCACATACAAACATTGGGAGAACTCGAAAGGAGTGACCCCACCTGAGATGTCAGAGGGTGGCTCTTTTACCGTGCTCACAATAATTATTACGAGGTAGGGATGCTGACAACGGCGACGTGTGCCTTCAAAAACAAGTCCCGCAAAGTGGCGGTGTCACTGCACTAGTCAGTTTTTTAAAAGTAAAATCAGTATCTAGTTTCACGACTTGATTTTAGGACAAAAGTAAGGATATAACTAAGCTTACACAAAGAGATTGTACTTGTAATCATTTTCCACAAAAAAATTGAAATAATAAGTATTAAAAATACTACCAGGACGTTGGGCAAATTCACATTAGCCCACCTTGGTGGAAGGGGCTCTACTCGGCACTGAGATGTTGGAATATATATTCACAATCATTAAGAAACTGAAACCAGAAATAGCAGTTAGCATGTATACTATTTACTACATGTCTTTACTCTGTTCACAAGAAGAAACGTTTACCCGGGATGGTTCTAACTATCGATGGTTTGAATGAATATCGATGGCTTGAACTTAAATTCCTCTTTTATACATCGATACAAGGCCTTGAAAAAAAGTAAGTTTCAATCTGTTGAAGGAAAAGAAAGAATGATTCAATCTAACAAACATTTGACACCAAATCTAGACCCAGGCCTAGTTCAAAGTTGAAGGTATGAAGTACAGTACCACTACGATTTCAAAGTTTTTCCTACGTCTCGATTTATATGTATATCTATACATAGTCTATTACTAGTAATTAGGCCACTTCGTGACATGCAACGTGCGCCGTGCATCCGATTTTTCTTGACAAAATGCCTCCTAGCCCACGTACATAGAACGTCCTCAAATCCGCCTATTTCCCCACGACGCTGAGACGTACAGAAGGCCCTGAATGCAAAGTTATTAACAAAGCGATCGCATAGTTGAATTCAGCTGTGTTGAAAATGTACGAATCATGCCACTTCACTTTTGGAGAGTAAATTTTTTGTTTGTTTCTACCATCTTTGTTCTTCATTCCTTTCACGAAATTCAAACTGCAAGTCACGATAGAGCCTTCAACTACTGTTTAATTATTTTCCCATCTTCCTCTTTCACAATCCTCTTCGTTATACTGGAAGAAAATATTTGCTTTCCATTGGTGTATAATACTGTACAAGGGTGTCATGACAATTTTCAAGGACTTTCCAAGCGTTTTACTGGCGCCAGCTAACTAAAAATATGCCTCCGCTTTGCAAGAGTGCACTGTGCAGCGATTGGTTCAATAAGCTTTCTAGGGTTTCCAATCCTCTTTTAATAAGTATGATTTTAGACTTTAAATGAATCTGTACAGAAAGCAGGCCTTTTGAATTTGTTTGCTTCCACCCATGCGATTGTATCACAAACATGTTTACCACATGTAATTTATACTGGTGAAAAAATACGCAACGGTTGAAACAGTCAGCCAGTGGTCACCACATCTTGTACGAGTAGCAACTCCTACTAAATTTCAATTTCAAGTAATAATGTGTACCAAGAACTTTGATTCAGTAAAAGATAAGTAGATAGACGGTCGTGCTATGGCAATGCTTATGTTGTTGTTGTTGGGTTGGTTTAACGTCCAACCGCAGCACTATATAGGCTATATTGTGGACGGGCCCCAAGACGGACGTCTTACAAGTTTATGTGCTGCCACACACGAGACAGGGCGGGGATACCATGACTCCTGTCTCAGCCGGTCACATTAAACTGACACCGACCCAAACAGTATTACATGGAATAATGTCAACCTTAATTTTTTCCCTTTCCAGGAAATAGAATTGTATGTGATTATTAATGCTCACAATTCTTATTGGAAGTATACATAACACAAAGCTATGTCTACAATAATATCAAAGGTTTCCATGTTAACATTTTCTCCTCAGACTTCAGTTTAAAGTTGGCCAATTCATAACGGCCGCGCCGTGGTGACCTGTAGCCACTGCCAGCTCTCAATTGAAAACTTATCGGATGAGACAGACGTTGTGAAGTTTCTGTTTCAGAAGTTCACGTGAAGATGAGCGCACAAAGCTAACTGGCCTGTGGGTTACTTACCGTAAGCTAAAAGTCTTACTTTGTCGTCTCCAGCGTCCTCTACATTTAGAAATACGACGATTTTCATTACACACACTCTAGATAAGTGTGGAAAGCTTGATGTTTTTTGGTTACACAAAGGAGATGTCCTTAGGAAGAGTTGATGAATTGTTGATTTCTTTATAATTTCGCATCATAAATTTGTTCCACTGAAAAAAGAAAGTTCATTCTACCATAGTAGTTTTTACTCGATCCATCTCCTGACATGGGTGAGTGCCCATCACTCGCTTCTGTCTTGTTTCCTGGACACGAGCGAGAGGCGTCACAGATAACCTGTCCACCACCAGGTCTGATCCACCGGAAACACGTGACCCAGACTGATTTTAATTTGGATGTCAATACATGTACCGACCCAACCAGTAGTGAGCGAAATCGCCAGGGCTCGAACCCCACATCTTTGGGGGTGTTCTACCCCAGGGCCACCGCGGCCCCGGGGGTGGAATAAAATTGTGATGCTGTCTCCGTATCCCTCATGGGAACCTAGGACTAGGAGACTATAATCCCAGAGAGAGGGAGAGAGAGAGAGAGAGAGAGAGAGAGAGAGAGAAAGAGAGAGATAGGTAGGTGTTAAGGGAATCCTTGTATAGCGACGGTTTCCATTGTATTTGTTTTATGAGTGAAGCAAACATTGAGGTGAAGACATGAACACATACAGAAAGTGCAACACTGTGATGTAAAATGGAAGTAAAATTTGTTTATTTCTTTGACGTAGTTTGCAACCCCTGTTCCAAATACATGTACACTGAGAAGGCCTGCCCAACGAGGGAGTTAGACCACCTAAGACTAAGATTAAAGAAGGGAGACATTTTGCCTTAAGTATGGAGAACTAAATTGCGACAGCAAAATCGTGAACATTGTTATGTGATTAAGTTGATACATAACACTTTAACAGGTTTATAGATAAAAAAAAAACTGTTAACGTTTTAGGCATTTTCACTTTTTTTTTTTTCATTGTTAAGTCTGAGAAACGAAAGCATAATGCAAAAGGAATACATGTGCAAAAAATAATTCATCGAAAGTGAATCTAGGTCAACTCGTGCTTAGCTGCTCGCACTGGCTGGCAAAGTACATTACATAATACATCTAGGCCTGTGTAAAACAAACGTTGGAGGCACTCTATATTTCCGTCTGTTTTCCCCTCTAAAATGGTGCATTTTATTACCAAGATCATGGCCCAAGTGGGCGAATAATGCCTTATTGTTGGTTTCGTTGATGGTAGATGGAGTATCAACGCATCCTTGGACACATCAGTCTAGAGAAGTCGTCAGTTGCATGGCCTTTTTTCTCCCTGAGATCTAGCCTATTACACAATGTACATGGTTGTATACAAGTTCCAAACCAACCATTGAGTTGGACTCCATGTAGCCAGAGCTGAGATCTGTTACTGGCGAGGGTTAGCAAATTAGGATCACTGATTACAATAACAGTCTACCTTTCTTCATTATTCGTCGAAACCATCATTCAATTTATAGTCAGCGCGCTGTGTTATTCCGCACCCCCTGCCCCCCTTCTAAAATACATGTGACTGCACGTGTGTAAAACTGGAAAAGTCCTAATTAAAGGTTTCATAAAAGGATACATAAAAACACATGTAGAGCATTTTAATATAAAAGGTCTGTGGAAGCGTATATACGTTGAAAAGTTTTGAGGTAAAAAAAGTTCAACTAGTCACTCAGGACCGTTTATTGTGGAATGGGTCAACGTCATGTGTGGGAATGACAACAAATCGGGGGAGGGGGGGGGGCGGTAAACATTTAAGGAAACAAATCAGAAAATACAATTCTGTAACAGACCATTGATGGTAATGCTGATAAATGAAAGACGTAAATCTAGTCACGCGTCGCCAGAGTGACTGACGCGCTTTGAATTCAGAGATAATGACAAAAAAACGTCCACCTTCACTACGACACACTGGGGTTCTATCTACACATTCTTCATCTGCCTCGCTAGTACAGTAGTGGTAGACTATAGCTGATTAGATCTAGAGGTTTACCATTCAGTTTTAGCACAAGCGTTGCTGCAGGGTTTTAAACGGGTAGATTTACTTGGCTATAGCGCCATGCCATCAGATGCATGGACATTGAAATTAAATCAATGAAAGGAAAGAAAAGTTGTTGAAAACTGGCGAGGCACTTGGTTAAGGCCTTGTAACAATGGTTGCGTGCGAGATGGTTACACTTGGTTTCATGTATACAGTAGGCCTACAGGCTGTTTTGATACAAGAACAAAGCAACTCACAACGTGACAAGAAGTGGGGGCTAACATCATGAACAGTAAACAATGTACAGTATTTATAAAGTACAGTGTAGTTTCATGTCGATCTAAACACATCATCTTAGAACCGATTTATCTAAAAACTGTAGCTGCTTTTTAGTTCAAGTGTAAGCTCTGTGTGTGTCTATTACAGATAATAATTATAAGCACGTGATGTGACAGAGTAAACCCAGATTCTTGCTGTTTACGTTAACAGTTAGGCGCTGCTTAAAACAAACAGCATTATTTTTTAAATAATTACAGAACTATTTCTAGTTGTATCCATTTAAAAAAGATAGATTGACCATGGTGATTTGGGGTACTTCCCTCACGGGTAGAGGAGGTTAAGACGGTCATTACAAAGACATTGCTTGTTCCTATAAGACGAATTGATGCTTGAGTGAATAAGCTTAAAACAAAATTTTGTAACCACTTTTATGACCCCCGAAAAAGTTCCTTGTACATGTATTAAGTATCAACATTCGAGTAGCGTGGCTACTATAGTAAAAAAAAAGGAAACAATTACATTTATAAAAATAACATAACTGCAAAAATACAAGGGCTCTAACTCATTCAGAATAGAGGATCGGCCAGATTAAAAAAAAAACATCAGATACTCAAAACTGTTGCCGCTTACTCCCCTTGAGTTTAATCGCGTCGTGCTTGTGATAAATCCGTTTCCTTTTCTGTCAACCAATATCGGTGTAACATGTAGACACTCTAGCGTAAGGCAATCATTTTTGTATAATTTCCTTTTCTGTGATTAAAAATCAACCAATATCAGTGTAACATGTAGACACTCTAGCGTAAGGCAATCATTTTTGTATAATTTCCTTTTCTGTGATTAAAAATCAATCAATAATAATTATCAGTGTAACATGTAGACACTATAGATTAAGGCAACCATTTTTAATACATTTTTAAAAGAAGAAAAAAAGTGGAACAATGATTTACTGCCCTCTTCTAAGAATTGAGGAATTTTGTCGAGTGGTAAACCATTGTCCTGACGTTGGAATACGTCTGTTCCTTCCACCGCTGATGTTTGTCTACTTAGTACATTGTAACTGCGGTCTAAAAACTTGGAAAACCACACGGGGAATTCCCATGGCCGCTGTGTGACATGTGGTTCAGGTGCTGCCAACAATGCAGCCCAGTCGTTCACAGTCGGTGCACCGCGACAAGCTTAAGCTACAAGTACAAGCTGCAGTTAGGTACACATACATTACAGTAAAATAGTCGGACATTGCTGCAGGCATATAACGTCTTTATCCATATACATTTCTTTACATAAAAATTCCCCGTACATTATAAATAGGTATTACATAGTTTATAAACTCCCCATTCGTCTTATTATAAATATGACATACTGACGCATTCATTTACAACGTTGAGCAAAGGCTCAAAAATAAGTTATTAAAAGCATGAAAATTGAATACATGTTGAAGACTGAGTCAAAAACTATTTACAAAAACCCATGTTGACTAAATATTAAGATGCTGCATAGAATTTTACAATCACGCGAATTACAACCAGAGACTACAATAGTACAAGGAGTTTTTCGTTGCTGGTGAGAAGTTACACTTACAGGCATGGCAATGTGGTTATTCAAACTCTAAGGTCGTCCAACAACTGGGTACAACATTATATACACTATGTCTTGTTCTCAGAAGCACCCCCTCCCCCTCCCCCGTCCATTCATAACCTCCCAGTTCCAAGAAAATAAAAACACATAAAAAAGGCTTTCCCAACTGGTTTTGATAAAGAAACTTTCACTCTTATCGACTTGTAAATGGTTTTAGTGAACATGTATGGCTGCCAGAAATGGGAACAGTTCAATGTAGGGGCGGCGTCCTTGATGGCTGTCTGTGTGACTGGCAGGGAAAGGTGTGGAAGACGGCGCGCCGGACACGGGTGTGGGTCGTTCCCTCATGGTGATGTAGAGATACAGAGGGCGTCGCAGTGCTCATTTGGTAGTTGCAGACATTAAAGAGTCACATTTCAGTCACATTTCAGTCACGTTTCAGTCACATTTCTTCACATCAAAGCTTAATATGCTGTTTAAACATTTTGTTGCGTCCAACGTGTGCTGGGATTGGCATGTCACAGAGAAGCGGATGTTCTTTAAGAAATGTCTGTCTGTTGAAAATATCAATAAATATGGAAGCTAAGACAAATAAGGCGTGGGGCAGTCCATTAGCCAAGCACAGTTCGGCTGTATTTCTCGCCAGAAATGGAATATTGGAAACAGAAGGCCACTACAATCAAATCGCACTCAAAAGTACACTTTTTACAGTTCATTCATAATAAAACGCATTATAATAATATTAATATATAAAACCTAGATCTAAAAAAAACACAACAGCAACCCATCACTTCCTGCTGTGCATCTGACAAACTAACTAGATCTATGCGCAATATAGAGTCTGTGTCTATGCGCGGTATAGAGTCTGTGTCTATGCGCAATATAGAGTCTGTGTCTATGCGCGGTATAGAGTCTGTGTCTATGCGCGGTATAGAGTCTGTGTCTATGCGCAGTATAAAGTCTGTGTCTATGCGCGGTATAAAGTCTGTGTCTATGCGCAGTATAAAGTTTGCCTGTATACAGTATGTCCTATCTATGCGCTGTGTAAAGTCTGTGTAAAGTCTGTCCTCTCTATGCGCAGTGTAAAGTCTGTGTCAAGTCTGTGTCAAGTCTGTGTAAAGTCTGTGTAAAGTCTGTCCTCTCTATGCGCAGTATAAAGTCAGTGTTAAATATAGATGCGCAGTATAAAGTTTGTCTGTGTAAAGTCTGCCCTATCTATTCGCTGTGTAAAGTCTGTGTAAAGTCTGTGTAAAGTCTGTCCTCTCTATGCGCAGTGTAAAGTCTGTGTCAAGTCTGTGTAAAGTGTGCCCTATCTGTTCTCCACGGTGAGCTGCTCCATGTGTAGCATGCCCTTCTTGATCTCGGCGCGGTACTTAGCCAGGTCCTTGCGCGTCACCATCCCGATAGGCTGTGGAAGTGGAGCACACAACAGTTGAGTGTGGAGAACTACGGTATAAACAAGGCCGATAGGCTGTGGAAGTGGAGCACACAACAGTTGAGTGTGTAGAACTACGGTATAAACAAGGCCGATAGGCTGTGGAAGTGGAGCACACAACAGTTGAGTGTGGAGAACTACGGTATAAACAAGGCCGATAGGCTGTGGAAGTGGAGCACACAACAGTTGAGTGTGGAGAACTACGGTATAAACAAGGCCGATAGGCTGTGGAAGTGGAGCACACAACAGTTGAGTGTGTAGAACTACGGTATAAACAAGGCCGATAGGCTGTGGAAGTGGAGCACACAACAGTTGAGTGTGGAGAACTACGGTATAAACAAGGCCGATAGGCTGTGGAAGTGGAGCACACAACAGTTGAGTGTGGAGAACTACGGTATAAACAAGGCCGATAGGCTGTGGAAGTGGAGCACACAACAGTTGAGTGTGTAGAACTACGGTATAAACAAGGCCGATAGGCTGTGGAAGTGGAGCAAGGAACAGTTGAGTGTGTAGAACTACGGTATAAACAAGGCCGATAGGCTGTGGAAGTGGAGCACACAACAGTTGAGTGTGTAGAACTACGGTATAAACAAGGCCGATAGGCTGTGGAAGTGGAGCACAGGACAGTTGAGTGTGTAGAACTACGGTATAAACAAGGCCGATAGGCTGTGGAAGTGGAGCACACAACAGTTGAGTGTGTAGAACTACGGTATAAACAAGGCCGATAGGCTGTGGGGACACACAGGGCTTGATATGTACTGATAGTCTAGCTGCATTAAAACAAGAGTTTAATGATGAATATCTTGTGTTTCAAAAATTGGTCATTATCACGCTTTGAACCAGTAAATCCCCCCTGTTTCATACAACTATTACTAGGTTGGCGGCTAAGATAGCAGTGCATCAAAGTTTGAAGCAATCCCCTCAGGATGAGAACACTGCGTAGTTCTGGAGCGCTGGGAAGCGACTGGTATTGTGGGGACTTGCTACTTGTCAGCCCATCTTCAGGATTGGGGAGTATCTATAAGGCTCTGTTATTTTATCAGTGACAAAAACATGCCCTAGCATAACACAAACAAAAAACAGTGTTGCAGATCTGCCTGGCGCAGGAAATGCGCTGGGACACAGCTTGCTGTAGACTAAGCCTACGCTGCTGTGATATTTCATGTATTCACTACCAGCTAGTACTACTAGTACTCCATGTACCAGTTCATGTATTCACTGCCAGCTAGTACTACTAGTGCTCCATGTACCAGTTCATGTATTCACTACCAGCTAGTACTACTAGTACTCCATGTACCAGTTCATGTATCACTACCAGCTAGCACTACTAGTACTCCATGTACCAGTTCATGTATTCACTACCAGCTAGTACTACTAGTACTCCATGTACCAGTTCATGTATGCACTACCAGCTAGTACTACTAGTACTCCATGTACCAGTTCATGTATTCACTACCAGCTAGTACTACTAGTACTCCATGTACCAGTTCATGTATTCACTACCAGCTAGTACTACTAGTACTCCATGTACCAGTTCATGTATTCACTACCAGCTAGTACTACTAGTACTCCATGTACCAGTTCATGTATTCACTACCAGCTAGTACTACTAGTACTCCATGTACCAGTTCATGTATTCACTACCAGCTAGTACTACTAGTACTCCATGTACCAGTTCATGTATTCACTACCAGCTAGTACTACTAGTACTCCATGTACCAGTTCATGTATTCACTACCAGCTAGTACTACTAGTACTCCATGTACCAGTTCATGTATGCACTGCCAGCTAGTACTACTAGTACTCCATGTACCAGTTCATGTATGCACTGCCAGCTAGTACTACTAGTACTCCATTGTACCAGGACAGCGCGGTGTAAAGCTCCGTGTGAGCCAAGCCAGAAAAAGCGAGCTTGTTGGGTTTTTTCTGTGTGCTGTACGTCCAACGTCAGCACTCATCATCATGTGGACAGTCTACAAGACTAACGTCTGACAATTCTATGAGACAATGCGGGGAGACCTGGACTCCTGTCTCCGCCGGTAACACTATACTGACACCGACCGACCCAATAGGGGACGGGATCGGACAAATACATTTTTTAACTGATCATGGTTAGACACATTTTGAATCAGCACCAGTACAGAGCCTTATACGGCTTTTTCACTTAGACAAACCGCCAGAGACTCACCTCCGTGTTGTCATTCACGACGACCAGATGTCTGAGGCCCAGGCCGCGGAACAGGCGGAACACTCGCGGCATGGAGAAGCTCTGGAGGTGGAAGGGGGGGGGGGGGGCAGAGTGGGCGTGTCAGAATAAGGGGCGTGTCAGAATAAGGGGCGTGGTCAGGCGGAGACAAAGACTAAGTAATAAAAAGCTTTCTCCCCAGTGATATTTGCAAAAATCAAATGGCTAAAAGCTGATTAGCTAAACGTATAACATAATACTGAAGAGGTGAAGAAAAGAATTAGAACGCGCGTTGCACTGCAAATAGTTTAAAATCCCCACAACTCATCTGTTGGTATATCTATATCTAGTCCAAAAATCCACGCGCTTTATGAATAACAGCTCTACCACTGACTCTAGCAATGACAACTCACGATGGAGGCGGTGTGTAGAACAACTATTCAATGATGCGTGGAGTGTAGATTTATATACATGTATTACGATGTACTCACGATGGAGGCGGTGTATAGATTTCTATGTACTCACGATGGAGGCTGTGTACGGCGTGAGGTTCATGTACGGGGTGAGGTCCATCACGCACTGCTTGTCGGCGTCGCTCAGCTCGATGTCCTGGTGGGGTTTGGGGGGGGGGGGTATGTCAGTCAGAGAGGGATGGAGAGAGAGACAGAGTAAATGCTTAGATACCAGAGGAAGAAAACGGCTCCGCCTTCAGTAACAAAAACAAAACAAAACAAAAACAAGCAGGAACATAGAAATAAGATTGACAGCTTTTTCTCAATGACATGATAAATAAAGGGATATCCTTAAAGTTTCTTGTGCTGCTTACTGTTACTACAATTCACCCACAGTTCATCCGTTACCAAACCAGTATTACTATTTACCTACTATTCACCCACAGTTGACCCGCTACAAAACCAGTATTACTATTTACCTACTATTCACCCATAGTTGATCAGCTACCCAACCAGTATTACTATTTACTTACTATTCACCCACAGTTGACCCGCTACCCAACCAGTATTACTATTTACCTACTATTCACCCACAGTTGACCCGTTACCCATCCAGTATTACTATTTACTTACTATTCACCCACAGTTGACCCGTTACCCAACCAGTATTACTATTTACTTACTATTCACCCACAGTTCACCCGTTACCCAACCAGTATTACTATTTACTTACTATTCTCCCACAGTTCACCCGTTACCCAACCAGTATTACTAATAATTTTTACTTACTATTCACTCACTGTTGATCAACTGTTCACCTACTATTCACTCATCCTCCGTTGACCAACCATTCACCCATAGTCGAAAAACTATTCACCAACTTTACTGTTCTACTCTTATCAGACTTGTCATTAACAATTGAGTATCTATTTAGCCACTATTCACCCATTGTTCACCGATCATTCAACAACTTTTGTTCCAATGTTCACTCAGTGTTCACCGGTCATTGAACAACTATTGTTTCAATGTTCACCCAGTGTTCACCGAGCATTGAACAACTATTGTTCCAATGTTCACTCAGTGTTCACCGATCATTCAACAACTATTGTTTCAATATTCACTCAGTGTTCACCGATCATTCAACAACTATTGTTTCAATGTTCACTCAGTGTTCACCGATCAGTGAACAACTATTGTTTCAATGTTCACTCAGTGTTCACCGATCATTCAACAACTATTGTTTCAATATTCACTCAGTGTTCACCGATCATTCAACAACTATTGTTTCAATGTTCACCCAGTGTTCACCCACCTGTATCTTGAGGCGCTGTGGCACCGGGTAGGGATTCTCGAAGTCCTTCAGACAGATGCTGGCGGTGGGCATCTGGCCCTCGGGGCAGAACATCTGTGGGGTACACATATCTCTACTTAGTCATACGTTCCCTAGCTTTGCCTGTATTGTGATGGGGGCAGAACATCTGGGGGGGTACACATATCTCTACTTAGTCATCCGTTCCCTAGCTTTGCCTGTATTGTGATGGGGGCTTCATTTGAATATGGAACAGAGGACACCCTGCCCAACATCTCAAACACTGACGACTGATTTATAAGACATGTGGGGTGTCAAGTCTCGTCACGCACATTATTCGCATTCCTCCCTGAGTTGTAAACGACTATAAATATAATTTAGAACAAATATTTCGTTTCAATCTGTTTTAGCCCGACATTATCTTGTTCGCCCCGACTTTTTACCAGACAATGAAATTCAAAAAATCAATAGTGATGAAGTAAATGAATACATGTATAAGTCACATTGCGCTAACAACCTAATTTACTCTGATGGAACTAGTTCCACTCACTACCCTCTAAGGGTTAAATTCTTTTCCTATGATCCACATTCTAACGGAGCTACTGTAAACTATACCTCTTCAGTCTGGTGGGGGAAAGGGGGGGGAGGGGGGGGAGGGTCGCAAGTGGTAGAGCGTCAGTCTCCAGATCGAGAGATCCGCGGTTCGAAACCAATGCCGCCATCGGTCAAAACTTTATTTGTCCAATTGGGTCCCCAAGTGGTTGGGTCGGTTTACGTATAATGTGACTGGTTGGGTCGGTTTAAGTATAATGTGACTGGTTGGGTCGGTTTACGTATAATGTGACTGGTTGGGTCGGTTTACGTATAATGTGAGTGGTTGGGTCGGTTTACGTATAATGTGACTGGTTGGGCCAGGAGTCCAGGTCTCCCCGCCTCGCGTGTGGGAGCAGATAAATTGTAAAATTGTCAGACGGTAGTCTTGAGACCCGTCCACAATAAAGTCTACAAAGTGCTGGCGTTGGACGTGAAGCAAGAAAAGCAAGAAAAGAAACCCGCCCCGCGTGTGACCTTCACCTTCTTCTTGAGGAGGACGAGCAGCTGGTGCCTCAGGATGACGCCCTTCAGTTTGCCCCGGTACATCAGGTCATACTGGAGAGGGAACGGCGTGCATTGGGCTTGGTTATTCATTTTATTTATATATATATAATATAGTTATTCATAAGCATGCTAGTTGATTTAGTTCCCTACTCCCCATTGTATCCACACCACATCTCAATCTTTCCTCATTCTCGGTCGGCTGCCCACTCATGGATTCTGTCCTCGCTCAATCACATTTTGTAAAACTCAATACACAACTGAACATCGCAAACTTCACCACTGACTGCCGGCCACACACACACACACACAGACACAGACACACACAGACACGGACACACACAGACACGGACACAGACACACTCACAGACACCAACTGTAAGCTTAACCCGGAGTTCCAATAGATCCAATAAGTTTTTTTTTAAAGGCAAAGTTAATCGGGTCTGTTGCATGAAATGTATCTTTTAAGGCACACCATCATTATAAGATTTCCTTAGAAATACACCAAATCATAACAATCCCCTGAAGTCCATTCCATTATAAGTGTGACTTTCGATTTTACTTGTTCTCCCCGTGCAGTATAATTTTGACCAACCAAACAGCAAACTTCTCATGGCCACACACACAACAGGATGCTACTCACATGGCCACACACACAACAGGATGCTACTCACACACACAACAGGATGCTACTCACATGGCCACACACACAACAGGATGCTACTCACACAGCAAACTCCTCATGGCCACACACACAACAGGATGCTACTCACATGGCCACACACACAACAGGATGCTACTCACATGGCCACACACACAACAGGATGCTACTCACATGGCCACACACACAACAGGATGCTACTCACATGGCCACACACACAACAGGATGCTACTCACATGGCCACACACACAACAGGATGGTACTCACGCTGGGGTCCTGCTCGATCACAGGGAATCCATTAAACGACTCCCCGCTCAGACAGTCGTAGATGTGGCCCACCCGCTCCACAGACAGCAGGGTCATCACGGGCTGGCTCATGAAGTCACTGCCAGGACAGAGCAAGCATAGACCAGTTACACAGGACGTACAGCTACATAGACCAGTTACACAGGAGATACAGTTACATAGACCAGTTACACAGGAGCAACAGCTACATAGACCAGTTACACAGGAGATACAGTTACATAGACCAGTTACACAGGAGCAACAGCTACATAGACCAGTTACACAGGAGATACAGTTACATAGACCAGTTACACAGGAGCAACAGCTACATAGACCAGTTACACAGGAGATACAGTTACATAGACCAGTTACACAGGAGCAACAGCTACATAGACCAGTTACACAGGAGATACAGTTACATAGACCAGTTACACAGGAGCAACAGCTACATAGACCAGTTACACAGGAGATACAGTTACATAGACCAGTTACACAGGAGCAACAGCTACATAGACCAGTTACACAGGAGATACAGTTACATAGACCAGTTACACAGGAGCAACAGCTACATAGACCAGTTACACAGGAGATACAGTTACATAGACCAGTTACACAGGAGCAACAGCTACATAGACCAGTTACACAGGAGGTACAGTTACATAGACCAGTTACACAGGAGCAACAGCTACATAGACCAGTTACACAGGAGATACAGTTACATAGATCAGTTACACAGGCATAGATCAGTTACACAGAAGATACAGTTACATGGATCAGTTGGACAGGAGGTACAGTTACATAGATCAGTTACACAGGAGGTACAGTTACATAGATCAGTTACACAGGAGGTGCAGCTACATTGATCAGTTACACAGGAGGTACAGCTACATAGAACAGTTACACAGGAGGTAAAGTTACATAGATAAGTTACACAGGAAGTACAGCTACATAGATCAGTTAGACAGGAGGTACAGCTACATAGATAAGTTACACAGGAGGTAAAGTTACATAGATAAGTTACACAGGAGGTAAAGTTACATAGATAAGTTACACAGGAGGTAGAGCTACATAGATAAGTTACACAGGAGGTACAGCAACATAGACCAGTTACACAGGAGGTGCAGTCACATAGATTAATTAGACGGAAGGTCTTGTTGCACCTATCAGTAGGACAGAGGTCTAGTTGCACAGATCAGTTAGACAGAAGGTCTAGTTACATAGATCAGTTAGGCAGGATAGAGTTGCACAGATAAATTAGACGGGAGTTTTAGTTACACCTATCAGTAGGACAGAGGACTAGTTACACAGATCAGTTAGAGAGAAGGTCTAGTTACACAGATCAGTTAGACAAAAGGTCTAGTTACACAGATCAGTTAGACAGAAGGTCTAGTTACATAGATCAGTTACACATGTCTAGCAGGTCTAGTTACATAGATCAGTTAGACAGAGGGTCTAGTTACACAGATCAGTTAGACAGAAGGTCTAGTTACACAGATCAGTTAGACAGAAGGTCTAGTTACATAGATCAAGTAGACAGAGGGTCTAGTTACACAGATCAGTTAGACAGAAGGTCTAGTTAGACAGATCAGTTAGACGAAAGGTCTAGTTAGACAGAAGGTCTAGTTACACAGATCAGTTAGACGAAAGGTCTAGTTAAACAGAAGGTCTAGTTACACAGATCAGTTAGACGGAAGGTCTAGTTACACAGATCAGTTAGACAGAAGGTCTAGTTACACAGATCAGTTAGACAGAAGGTCTAGTTACACAGATCAGTTAGACGGAAGGTCTAGTTAGACAGATCAGATAGACAGTCTAATTGAGTTGCTCAGCTCAAGGTAGATTTTGATAGACCAAGGCGCGCTGGCTCAAGAAGTAACTGCTAGGATAGAGACTGGTAGGTCTCAAGTAGATCATCTACTCATGCAAAAGCCACGTCTAACAACACACGTTCTCGTCACCCAACGGACTTACCTCACGTGAACGTCTTCGCACAGTGGTGGTGGTTCCCATGACAACAGGGGGATGCCACTCACCTCCACATTCATGTCGTACAGACCCTGTGGAGGGGGGACAATGGGACAAGTTAGACAACTCGGTCAGAAAACAAAAGTGTATAAATGTAGCGGCTAACAACTATCACTCGTTATCAAACTTTCTGTAAAAGAAATGTGGTTACATGTACACCAATGTTTACTTTTGTTTTATTTATTTGTGCGTGTGTCGTTTCATCAGTTTCCAATCCAGATTTTCTAGACTTGCTTTAGATATGAGCCGTTGTTCAGATTCGGCGAGTTTCTTTAATGTGCAACAAATAACCGTAACCGATGGCGACTAAACGATTTTGATCGTATTTCTCGAATTTATAGAGATTGCCTTAGATTTCGCAGTTTAAAAGTAAGCTACATTGTTGTGCGTGATTGTAACTCGACAAAAGTGTACGCTATCTGGATTAGAATCCACATGGATGCAGATTGTATACACGCATAGGTCTAAGCACTGACCGTGGTGAAGAAGTCGCCGACCCACTTGGAGATCATGAGCGAGAGCATGATGCACAGCCCAAACGTGATGTCGCCCGTGCACTCCACGATGATGACGGTCAGCGAGATGGTGGTGCGCAGGATCCCGCCCAGCTGCGAGGCTGCACCAATCAGAGCGTACTTGCCCACGTCCTTGGCCTGTCAGGGGGCGGGGCCAAACACACGCAGGGGGAGGGGCAAGATTAGGGGGGCTTTTGGAATACACGCTAAAACACTGAATTACGAGTAGGTTGACAGTGAAATCGTTTTAGTGCTACCAGTGTGTGAATTATTAGTCTCTGGATTCAAGTTTTCGTCCTTTGAAATGAATGTCTCTTCCTTTAGTTTATATTTACTTTGTACATTGTATAAAAATGAATTGCTATGCGACCATTAAAGTTCGTTTTGATAGTCACTTATGGATTTTTTACTGATGAAGTGATGTTGTTGAAAATCGAATTAATGGGAACTATGTTAATACATCGTCTTATGTCTTATATGTGGCCTTTTTAAATAAGCTTTGTTCACCTCGAAATTATACAGGCTTAAATATCCGTAGCTTAATCGAGACTACAAGTGAAGAGTCGAGACGTGAACTACCAAGGAGAGAAACGTGTAGCTGAAGCAGTTTAGGGAGCTTGTGTTAAACATTCAATGGCTTCAGTTTTGTATTGAATCCTATTTGGCCGGAAACTGTCCTAGTCCTAGTCCTACCTTCGCCACCTTGGGAGCCACGCGGTGATTGGCCAGACGTGGACACTGGAAGCCACACACACACACACACACTTACACACACAGTGCGCGATGCTGCCGGCAAACACACTATGCCAAGACCAATGGTCTTGCATATTGAATGTGAAAATGCACAGCGATTTGTTATAAACCCACACACTTTTATTGGCAAACTAGCGATGAGAAAGTCCAGCACAAAAAGTCTGGGTGCAAAACAAGTTAGTGTAACATCGCGGCAAAAACAGCACAAACTAAATAAGCGTTATGCATGTTTCACGTGTCATGATTATTGTTGATTGTCAAAACTGGCCTAGCTGGAGGGAAAAGCAGAAGTTGTCATAATGTTGCCATAGTGGTGTGAAGATAATACTAAATCTATAGAGAGAGGTTGCTAAAGATTAAGTTAATGCTCCACAGGGGCAAGCCTGTTACATCAGTTCATGGATTGTGGGTTGTGGAGAAAGCACAGAACTAAAGCAACAAGTGGTCTCCCCACTCCCCACACGAGTGGCGGGTTGCGGCGTTAGATTCTCTACCCGCAGTGTGTCAGACATGGCACTCATCAGATGGATAGGTGGATAGATTCACAGACAGCTAGGTAGCTATGCAGATAGAAAAGTGGAGATAAGTAGGTAGATACACCGAATGATAGATCAAATGAAGAGCATAATATGGAAGTAGATTATTACTATTTAAAAAGGCATTCTTGGCGGTTACAGCGTGCTTCACACGGCAAATGTGTTTGTTGTGGTTTTTTTTGGCAACACGGAGATGGTGATGATGATGGTGATAATAATAATAATAATAATAATAATAATAATAAAAGACTTTTTCAATGAGACCCTCAATTATATAGGTACTGCTCAACTTTTCTGAAGCCGTACATCTTCCATGGAAGTTCTAGCGGACTCTGTGACAATATTAAAACTCCGGCCTTGGTGTGCAGATTGGTTGGTTGTTGGGTTGGTTTAACGTCCAACAGCAGCACTATATAAACTATATTGTGGACGGGCCCCAAGACGGGCGTCTGACAATTTTATGTGCTGCCACACACGAGACAGGGCGGGGATACCATAACTCCTGTCTCAGTCGGTCACATTATACTGACACCGACCCAACCAGTATGGAACGCAACAGCGAGGATTCGAACTCCGGACCTTTTGCGTCGGAAGCCGATGTTCTATCTCTGGACCACCCCCCCCCCCCCCTCTTGGTGTGCAGAAAGCATATGAAAGCTCAACATTCAACAAAGCCACCTTGTAAAGTAAAACTCTGGAACACACAGTGTGGTACATTTGTGATCTTGAACACAGGCTCCACAAAACAGACAGGGCCTAACACGAACGATAGACCAAATGAAGCCTTTGGGTGGAACTATTGGCGACTGGTGAGATTCAAGATGGCGGTGCTTACGTCATCTAGGGTGAGGTAACTGTGCTAGCGTGACACAATCATGCCGGAAGTGGAAAATGAAACTTACACACAAACTTACACACAAACTTACTCGGAGCTTGAGGGGAAGTATACAATACATATCATTGAAAGAGTTGTGATGAATTGATTATTATAATACAAACAGGTTAAAATGATAACGTAAGTTACGAATTACGTGTGTCGTCCCTGAAACAGATAGCGGGATGGGTACACAGTCACATCGAATAATACTTGTAACTAAACAGTATGTGTGGACTTTTAAAGAAATGGTACATAACTTTCATTCTTCT
>RQTK01000093.1:496259-510147 GCA_003991915.1 Elysia chlorotica
GGGGGGGGGGGGGGGGGGGGGGAGAGGAGAGATTGTTTACAGGTCAAAAAAATGATCGGTTAGGAGGAGGCGGAGAGAGAGAGAGAGACAGACAGAGAGAGAGACAGAGAGATAGAGAGAGAGGGAGGGAGAGAGAGAGAGGGGGAAAGAGAGAGAGAGAGAGAGTTGAAGGGAGATAAAGAGAAATATAGACAAAGAGAGTGAAAGATAGAGTTAAATAGAGACATTTCTTCACGCCACAAAACATTGACAGAGACCTAAGCGTAAATAACAGACACATGACCTCTCAGACTTAGACCTATCTCAGCCAGTCACATCAAATTGTAGACAGCGACCTGTGCAGTAAGAAACTAAAGCTCCTCCGACTTTACAGCGTTAGTTTATTGTGTTGGTTTGAAAAAAAATTGTAGATTGTTTATTCTTTAGACAGATAGACAGACTTTATAGATATTGTGTGGTGGGATAGACAGAAATTTCTCCCTGGCTGATAAAGAAATACACCAAACACAAATGCATAGGCTAAACACGCCATTTTCGCAATGAATACACAATGTTCCTTAAATGTGGCCATTCTCTACAGCCAGAGTTCTAGGCAGTCCTTAGAAACGAGATGTAATATTATGTGAAAAGGGACATACAAAGGATTGCGGTGTGTAGTTTTAGAAACTTTTAACTTTGTGCGACCACTAAAAATCAGCTTTATAATTCAAATAACCCGCGGTTTATGTGCCATAATGACAGTCTGACTTGATTCTATCCCGGCACGCCAAGCATAGCGCTAGTATAGCCGGTACCAAGCAGTGAAAGGCCTACCGTGTGGTGTGGATCCATCGTTGCTGCAACGCCTGGTGCCTCTGTACACTTCCCCGGCTTGTCCTCAACAACTTATGTACACAGATCTACTAATTGTCTAGTTACACACGTCGCTCTAAAGTTCTGTCAATTCAACACACGTCTCTAGAGAAAAGTTTGTGCTCTGTGTTTAAGAAATTCAATTTTAAACAAAAAAAATTAAAAAAATGTCAATAAACCGCAATGTGCCTTTTGTTTAAATAATGTTGCTGCAAAAACACACTTTTTATTTAATAGGTAGTTATGTTAGTAACGGTGAATTTATTAACATTAAGGTTTGGTTTCTATATTTTATAAATATTGCCAAGTACACAGACACGGAGAAAGTTGTACAGCTAAATGTCTCATAGAATTAAAACCAAGCAAAACTCGGTCAACCAGTGCTAGTGGGGCAGCGCATGAATCACAGACCATCTAAGCTAAGGGCGGTCATCAGAATCACAAACCATCTAAGCTAGGGGCGGTCACCCGAATCACAAACCATCTAAGCTAGGGGCGGTCACCCGAATCACAAACCATCTAAGCTAGGGGCGGTCACCCAAATCACAAACCATCTGAGCTAGGGGCGGTCACTCGAATCACAAAGTATCTAAACTAGGGGTGGTCACCAGAATCACAAACCATCTAAGCTAGGGGCGGTCACTCGAATCACAAAGTATCTAAGCTAGGGGCGGTCACTCGAATCACAAACCATCTAAGCTAGCGGTGGTCACCAGAATCACAAACCATCTAAGCTAGCGGTGGTCACCAGAATCACAAACCATCTAAACTAGGGGCGGTCACCAGAATCAGAAGATATGGCTCTGGATAGAAACTGCAATTCACTACCGATAACTCACGAAAACACACAACAGCAAGCAGAGAACTCCCGAGCAAAGAGATCCCAGTCACTCACAGGATAAAACTATGACTGGCAAGACCTACTTGGTGAAAACCGCACTGGGGGTTTTATTGCCTGTGTCCATGTACTTTTTCTACACAATCTACATTCAATGTGGATAAACCGCGTGTCATGACAGTAAACAAAGCTTTCTGCCCAATGCATGGTATCCGAGCAGTACAACCCGACAGAAACTGGTCTCGAACTCAGCAAGCCCTGCACAGACCACAGGCGCACTGAGGACTGAGGACAGCTCACGTCCGAGTCGAACCGGCTGCGCTACCTCCGATCTATCGACCTGTCGCCGCTAGTTCACTCCTACAGCCTGGAGTGGTTCAAAACAGGGGATATCAAAACACGGTAGATAGAGTTCAGCACACAGCACAGAGAAACTGGGGCTGAAACTGTCATTGCATCAACAACAACAACGACAACATCAACAACCCAACGAACTAACGTTCTATCAACGCACAGGAAAGTTGTAACAACGTGCAGTTCTTTGTTCTGTTTGGTCACCAGTTGGTTGTCTCTGTCTACCAAATGGGCCTGATGTCGCTAGCGGTTGGCCTTCACGGTTTGATCCTGATCTGCAAGTGTCGCCGGCCCTAGCTCTACCTGGTTTACTTAGTCACAACCGCTCATCGGTATTTCCCACAACTGGCCTGACACCGTGAGCAGAATTAGGCGGGGAAACTCGCTAACAACACATCTATAATATTACATGTATGGTCTATAATTAATAATACTACTATTTCTATTACTGCTGCTGCTAGTGATACTGCTGCGACAACAACAAATACAACAACTACTGCTGCTACTACTATTACTACTACTACTACTACTACTACTACTACTACTACTACTACTACTACTACTACTACAACAACAGCAACAACATTTACTACTACTACTACTACTACTACTACTACTACTACTACTACTACTACTACTACTACTACTACAACTACAACTGCTGCTACTACAACAACAACTACTACTTCTATTTCTACCACTAGAAACTATTATTACAACAACAACTACTACTTCTATTTCTACCACTAGAAACTATTATTACAACAACAACAACAACAACTACTACTTCTACTTCTACCACTACACTTCTTCTTCTACCACTACTTCTAATTCTACTTCTGCCATCACAACTACTTCTGTAAACACTGTTCAACGATGGAGCTGCCGCAAGAAAATATCCAACATTTGGAGCACACGGTTTGGTTTTATCATGTAAAGAATTGTAATATTACGTGCGAAATCCGTGAACTCCCAAGGATTAGAGGGGTACTGGGAGACGCAGTGATGTTGCCGCTCTAAAACTTTAAGGCTACATTGTCCGGGTGGGCCGGAGAGAGAAGGGGCGCTAATTGCTGGCGGAAGGTTCAATAACAAGCAGGAGGAGTGACACGGTCGGAGTGCGGGGATCTCCCGTGGTATCCCCTCAGGGGTCAAGGCGACAAAGTCCCGAGTGCCGAAAACGTCATTGGTTTGTGATGTCACGTCACGCGGAGTCTGTTCACATCACAATGAGGCATGAGGGCTTGAGGAAAACATGGAGGACTGGGGAGAGGCATGAGGGCTTGAGAAACACATGGAGGACAGGAGTAGAGGCATGAGGGCTTGAGAAAAACATGGAGGAGGGGGGAGAGGCGTGAGGGCTTGAGAAAAACATGGAGGAGGGGGGAGAGGCGTGAGGGCTTGAGAAAAACATGGAGGAGAGGGGAGAGGCATGAGGGCTTGAGAAACACATGGAGGACGGGGGAGAGGCATGAGGGCTTGAGGAAAACATGGAGGACAGGAGTAGAGGCATGAGGGCTCACACATGGAGGAGAGGGGAGAGGCATGAGGGCTTGAGAAACACGTGGAGGACGGGGGAGAGGCATGAGGGCTTGAGAAACACATGGAGGAGAGGCATGAGGGCTTGAGAAAAACATGGAGGAGAGGGGAGAGGCATGAGGGCTTGAGAAACACATGGAGGACGGGGGAGAGGCGTGACTGGGCAGGGGTTGAGAAATCGGCCAAGAAAGATGAAAGCGTTATTTCCCCAATGGATACAAATTAACAAGTGCGTGTCGCAATTACATTACTTTCAGTTTCTACTCTAACTCTGGATTGTATGTGCCGTCAGTTTTTGTGTCAATCTGAACCATTTCGAACCCCCCCCCCCCTTTTTTTTTTCTTGTTTTTGTTTTGTTCGAACAAAAGACTTCTAATTGTGAGTTACGACTTAAGCCCCTTCCCGCTCCGCTCTCCTCAGGTCCGATTTCTATAGGACCACAAAGCTGGATACAATGGTATCCCCCCCCCCCTCTTTTTCCAAAAAAATAAATAAAAATAAATAAAAAAGGAACATAAAATGTTTCTATGACCCACTTTCTCTTTCTTTTTTACTATTAAAAAATCTATCGATCGCTGTTGTTGCTGCCGTTGTTGTTTAATTTTAAAATACGGCACTGTTGAGCGTAACCTTCTGAGCTTCCTAATAAAATATCTGACGACACGTGATTGCTTCGATCTGGGAACATTTACTGTACAAAAAATCTGAAGACTAGCGTCTGAGCTGAACCAGTCTGCGAACTAGCGGAGAAGACAGGCGTCTGGGCTGAACCAGTCTGCAGACTAGCGGAGAAGACAGGCGTCTGGGCTGAACCAGTCTGCGAACTAGCGGAGAAAACAGGCGTCTGGGCTGAACTAGCGGAGAAGACAGGCGTCTGGGCTGAACCAGTCTGCGAACTAGCGGAGAAGACAGGCGTCTGGGCTGAACCAGTCTGCAGACTAGCGGAGAAGACAGGCGTCTGGGCTGAACCAGTCTGCGAACTAGCGGAGAAGACTAGCGTCTGGGCTGAACTAGCGGAGAAAACGCGCGTACTTTGTTAACTGGTCGAGAGTCGGTAGAGACGGGCGAATAATGATCACGACCAAAATGAAACAAAACCACCGCCTTGAAGAGAGACACAAAACTCAATTGCAGAAAAATATTATCCAAAGTATTTGATTTAAAGGTTCTTCTGAAGTTCAAATTCGTAAGTTATGAAGGGCGCCCTGTGCTTTAAAAACTTAACATGGCGGATGCAGGCTATAAACTGCTAACACTTTGAAATGAATTAAGCAATACAATTTGCATATTTGATAGAGAACCGTATGTTAATAGTAATATTAAACACATGTTTGAAGTGCGCGTTTCCAAATCTACAGTGTGTAGCTTGACATGCACAGCAGTAAGGATAACCAGTCCTGTTCTAGCAGCATTCAGTCAGCCTTGGAAAGAAATGTTTAGCAAAATACGACACTAGCAATAGATGCTCTTTCTAACATTGAACCTAGCATGCCTGGAGGGGCAATAAATCGCCTCGGCCGATTTCTCTAGGAAAGGTGTCACTGGACGTCTGGTAATCTTAGACTAGCACGACCAGGAACTCTAGATCTCTAGTCACACACTGTCGCGATAGGTCTCCTGTGTAAGCTGTAAGATGTAAGCTGTAAGATGTAAGATGTAAGATGTAAGATGGCTGGACAATGTTCCAGCGGCGCTGACCAACACTGGAACCCGAGCGGAAGGAATGTCTGATGCCGAGACCAGCGCGTGTACCTCACGACTAGACAGACCGGGAGAGCCCTGGGCGCCAGAACTTCGGGTCAGGTGCTGAGACGCAGGCGTCACGTGGGACGCGTCCAGATGGCAAACACAGTCAAACAGAGTCACAAACACCTGCACAACTACACGGCCTCCTACAGCCAACTTGCGGCCCGACTTGTGTTGATAAGCATATAATGGCAATGTTAGCAATGTACACTTGTCGGCTTCTTTATCTCTAGTTTCTCGCCAATTTTGGCAACCCCTTCCCACAGCCTTATCAATTTTTCTCTCTTTCTCTATAATCTCTCTCTCTCTCTCTCTCTCTCTCTCTCTCTCTCTCTCTCTCTCTCTCTCTCTCTCTCTCTTTTTCTCCTCTCTCTCCCTCTCTCTCTCTCTCTCTCTCTCTCTCTCTCTCTCTCTCTCTCTCTCCCCTCTCTCTCAAAGTCATAAGCCTCCATAAGTTTAATGTTTTATCTTAACAACGAATCTCTACCAGCAGGACTGTGCCGAAATTTCAAGCTCTGGCTTTGTTCACATTGAGCACATCGCCGCCGGCGACAACAAGGGTTAGCGATTTGGGTAGTCAGCCGTGTCCGAGACCTTCTAAACAAACAACAACAGGCAAAGTCGCCGAATTCAACAGACTCTTGCATTATAATCCTGTAGCTACATTTGGGACATGTAACGATTGTAGGCTAGGAGGCTGCACAAAGGTCCTCCCTGATCAAGCCTATGATTCAGTCCCACGTGTGACAATAATGTAAGACAACTAGACAACTAAAACTGCTAGGCGGCATGGATGTGTTTACTGGGGTTGACTCGCTCACTTGGCCTGTGACAACAATGTCAGACAACTAAAACTGCTAGGCGGCATGGATGTGTTTACTAGGGTTGACTCGCTCACTTGGCCTTTGGCAATAATGTCAGACAACTAAAACTGCTAGGCGGCATGGACATGTTTACTGGGGTTGACTCGCTCACTTGGCCTGTGGGTGGTTTCGGTTCTTCCGGGATAGAAGTAGATGGTCAGGGCTTGACCAGTAGGCCTAGGGCCGTCAATCTCTGCACCTGGCTGGTCAGTGAGAGAGGAATAGCCCATCAGCTAGTGCAATAGCCCCCCCCCCCCCCCCCCCCCCGGTGCCTAGGAGTGAATAGCCCCACCAGCTCGGCAGAAACCCCCCCCCCCCCCCCAACCCCCTATCGTTGACAGAGCGTTGGGTAAGGAAAAGTCATTGTGCTGATATTTCTAACCAAACGTCATTATGGGGTAGGTGGCCGTTGCGTTACTCGCAGCACTTTACTCTCTCTGTGACTAGAGAGTATCAACTATCCGTTCCGCGATTGGTTGACACAGGAGCCCACACAAGTTCCCCTCCTCGCCAGGCATCGAACCCACCACCTTGTTGTGGTGACCTAGCGACCTAACCACTGCGCCAACGTACATTAATCCACATAATTACGGGGTTTCAATGAAGCTTGAAATTGACGCGTTAGTTCAGAACGCGTGTGTGACTCCTTTGCTAGTCCCACCTGAGCACAAACCTCCGATAATAGCTATGGTCTATATCTATTTTTGGAAGCCTAAATCGAGAGATATAGTAAGTATTCGAACATCATAGCTTATCTTCCATTTAAGTTTCAACATAGGAAGATAAGACTGGTTTCTTTTTTGTTTCTATCACCAATCATGTGTTCTATTTGACCAGCTGTTCAATTCCCACGCCAGCGGAGAGTAAAAGACGAGCGCGGGGATCCTGGGCCCTAAACCTTTCAGACCACAGCGCTATCTCAGACTCACACACACACACACACGCACAAACACACACCCACCCACACACACACACACTCACACACACACACACACACCAAGTTCTTGTCTTATCTCAAAGTCTTGAGTCGCTCCAGATACCTACTTCACGCACAAGTACAACGTAGTCGTAGGCGGGAGACAAAAATGAGAGGGGAGCTGATGGAGACTGAGGTGTAGAGAGAAAGTTGTAAGAGAGAGAGGGCGGGGGGGGGGGGGGCAGAGACAGAGAACAAAGAGGAGCGGAATGGAATGAAGGAATTAGAACGATGACAACAGAGATAGGATGAGAAATTGATGTAGAAGGTATGAGAAGGGGGTGGTTACTGGTAGCTGTAGTTAAGTTGGTTTAACGTACAACATGAGCACTATCACTATTTAGGCTTTATTGTGGACGGGCCCCAAGACGGACGTCTGACAATTTTATGTGCTGACAGGGCGGGAATACCATGACTCCTGTCTCAGCCGGTCACATTATACTGACACCGATCAAACCAGCAGGGAACGCAACAGCCAAGATTCGAACTCGGGACCTTTTGCGTCAGAAGCCGATGTTCTACCCCTAGACCACCGCGCCCCCTGAAAGAGAGAGAGGGTGTTAAAGAGATAGAGAGAAAGCGATATAGAGAATGAAAGAAGAGAATGGGGAAAGAGAGTGATAAAAGAGAGATAGAGATCGATAGATAGATAGATAGATAGATAGATAGATAGATAGATAGATAGATAAGAGAGAGAGAGAGAGAGAGAGAGAGAGAGAGAGAGAGAGAGAGAGAGAGAGAGAGAGAGAGAGAGAGAGAGAGAGAGAGAGAGCAAGATAGTGTTATGAAGGATAGCTTGATGGTAAAACGGACGAAGTTTTGAAATTAGGCTTGACAGCTGTAGTTCTGGAACTGTGAAGATTATAAGACTCTGAGAGCTATACAATCTGTCCAGTCTCCATAACACAAAGAATCGCATTTGTTGACCCAGATCACGGTTTTAGATGGCTCAGTCGCTAGTGCTCTTCACTCACAGGCAGGCGTGCTAGGTTCCAATCTCAGCAGGTGATCCCGTCTCTGTAACGGACCCCTGAGAAGCTCGGTATGTTCAACTAATGAAGCACTTGTTCACGCGATACATTGCAAAAATCGTGCCGTACGTGTGTTCACAAATAGCGCAATAGCCCCGGCTGCCCTACCGTGTTCTAAATATAGACAGCTTTGGAGATAAAGAGCCAGATAAGTATAGGCCTAGGTGCGCCGCTCGACACTAAGATTATTATTGTGCATGTCTGTGTACAACTCGATAATATACCCAGCTAATTATATCGAACGATGACTATTTTTACACGTTTCAGTTTTTTTGCTGAATAAACTCTTGTTGTTTTTTTGTTTCTTTTTGTTGTGGGGACAGAAAAGTTGTAAAAAAAAAAAAACAACAATACAAAAACAAAAGAAAAAACAAACAAACAAAAAAAGCAATCCAGCTTAAATCTATCTTTGACAAAAAATTTTTGCTTATTACTTTTTATGTATTCAGTTGTTTATTACTGTGCATGTCTGTGTACAAGATTGGTCAATCACTGCGAGATTTCACCTTCCGGCGTGTCTGGGTATAAAGTCCAGTGCGATAATGTGTTGGGAGAGCCGAAATCTACAGGACCTGCCATTCAGTCCCCTAAAACACAAAGATTTCTGTATTTCTGATATTCCCGTCTTTCTATATGGTTACGGCTTCCCAAAAGTCCCTGTTTTCATGCTGCAAACAAAACCCCGTGCCCAGAATCTATGAGCTGGTGGATTAACCAACGCTGAGCTCTTGTTCCGTGAAAACCAAGAAAGTCTGACATTAATCTACGCCTGAAGTTCTTCTACACTATGCCCGTCTCTGCTCGACTTTGTGTTAGACTCTTTCCTTTCTCTGAATACTGTACATCTCTCGCTCACGCCACGTGGTCTCTTGGATACTTTGTAGGTGGGCGTAGAAACCACGTGATCTAACTATCAAATTCCAAGAACCAATCGCCATTGTGAATCCCAGGAGCCTAGGGTGGTCACTTCCTGCCAAGCCTGGCCTAGTCAACGTCCGGCGCGACTGTCGTTAGAACCTCGGATCTTTAAAGTTCGATGTGACCTACAGCTGGGGTCTCACTTTTAATAGATTCAACAGAAATATCGGAAACCATTAAAAAAAAACACAAGGAAGCAACACAAAAACAACAAAAACAACAACAACAACAACAACAACAACAACAACAACAACAACAAACAAGCGAAGTGCAAAGAATTAAACAGATTGATAAGAACGGACTGCATCAAGGCAAAAGAAACATGACTGAAAGGGAAATAAAAAGTATTAGAAGAAAAACGAAGACCAAATTGCAACAGGATTTATGAAAGCATCAAAGAACCAACCAACTACAAGATCAAAACCAAACCAACGATGGGAGGATGCATTTTGAGTAAAGACAAAACCCTATTCGATACAGAGGAAATAAAAGGAAGGATGGAAGAAATATACGGCTGCACAATTTGCGGATCAAAGACCTATACAACCGGTGCCACATAATCTGAAGGGACCAACGATCTTAAAGAGTGAGGTGAAAGAAGCAGTAAGTTTAGCTTCATTAGTCTTACAGCGTAGATAAAAAAATTCCTAAAGGTTATCAGCACAGAGAACCTATGAGAATTGTACAATGAAATTTATGACAGCGGTCACTTGCCGAAAACTTTCGGAAATTGGTCTGTATCAAAATTCCGAAAAAATTAAGGGCCAAAAAATTTACAGAACACAGGAAAATATGTTTAACTTCTCATCACTTGAAAATCTTCTTCGCCATCAATTATATAGAACAGTAATGAATAAGCTAAAACAAGGAAACGTTACAAGAAACAAGAGACGCAAAAGTTACAATATTTTAGCCATAGGTAAATTAATGGAGGTGCCAAAAGAGTTATTCTCAATTTTCATAGACTATTCCAAATCTTTCGATAGAGTGAAACATGTTGATATGATAGAAGCCTTAGTAAGGACAGGACCAGACGGGAAAGATATAAGAATCGCCACAGAGTTATATTGAAAACAAAAAGTCGCCATAAAAGGCGATGAAGAACTATCTAAACCAGCAGCAACCGACGTGGAGTAATACACGGTTGTGCGCTATCTCCATACCTCGCCAATCTATACACAGAGTACATATTCCTGGAATCAAACCATATAGGAGGAATTAATATCAACGGAGTAAATATACGCTGCAGCCGACAACACCTTCCTGATAGCAAACCTCATCTTTGATGTTGTAAAGAACAATAGTAAACAAAAAAGGGCTTGACATGAACGTGAACAAAACCAAAACAAAGGTGAGTAGTAAACAGAAAGATGTTCAAGGCAAAATTGGTGTAAACGGAAAGCAACTTCAAATTTTGAACAAACAATAACCAGTAATGGCAAAAAAAGAAAGAGATTAGAATAGCACAAGTAAAAGCAATGTTTATGAAACTAAAGGAACATTTGAATTTTCTGCTGCAAGACGAAATGCTCTACAAGAATCATATTATAAAAAACTAGAAGCTTTCAAGATTTGGGTATCTTGAGAACTAGCAAGAAAAGCTACAAAAACAGAATAAGAAACGAAGATTTCTTGAAGACACTTGGTGTTAAAAGAGAATTGATAGAAAGCATACGACATCCCAAACTGTCTTATTTTGGCCACATAGCAAGGCATGACAGCCTCGCTCAAACAATCCTAACAGGCAGAATGGAAGAATGAAGAGGGAAAGAGAGACCCAACAAGGAGTGGTACGACGACACAATAGAGTCGACAGGGACCCAGCCACATGTGAACCTCAGACTGGCGCAGGATCGTGTGACTTGGAAACCTAAGACACGCTCACCCTGGTTATGGAGGGCACAGTGACCCGACCAAAGGTTGTAGGCACAGATATAGTCTACACAGAGGCAACATCAATGGTTCATTCAAGCTTAGACAAACTTACCTGGATTTAGGTCTTGCCTTCATCCGCTGATTACTCTAAAGTTTAACAAACTATCAATAATGTTAAAGGTACATAATCTAATACATACTTATTGGCAGCTCGTTCTGTACAGGCGAGCAAGCACGGCCTACCACGATGCTTTGTCTAGACATGTTTGTAAAATACATGTATGTGAATCACAGCGGTATAGAGCCATCTGTTTATAATACGAGAAGACTCGTTACTAACTCGTTTACTGACTCGTTTCAATGAATAAATTATTGGTAAAGTAAAAAACATTTCTTCGAAAACCGTCTTACGTACAATGTAGGTGAACATGGCTACACGAGTGGAGCTCTCAGGCGACTGTTTGTAGGCGACCTGTTCAAATCTTTCTCCCTTCTGTTCTGCCACGGCAGGCAAAGTTAGACGGAGATCGAATTATCTGGATTATGAAACTTCCATCAAAGATTTAGATTTTGGAAGGCCCCCACTGTTCTTGTCCATTTTATACAGCTGGGTCTAGGCTAGGGGAGCTTATGTCATTGTGGGGGGCTATTAAGTCGATAGTGAGCAACACTTACAAGAGTTTAAAGCCCACCTCACAAAAACTGGCCAGTCCTCGACTTTGTAGCGGACCCCATTGGCGCAACAAGGGGGATAATGATGACCCATCAAACCATGGCAGTGAGATTAGGGGCAGCGGTTTACTGCCCTTGGAGAACTCTCCGCACCGCCCCGCACCGCCCCGCACTGCCCCGCACCGGCCCGCACCCTCTGGCACCGTCCAATAACCAGTTAAAGATCTATTATTATCGGCAGACGCAGCTGAGAACGATCACAGCAAATCAATTTTGTAACGACCTTATTGAGATCAAAGCAGGTGTTTCCCATGCAGGTAATAGTTCCGTGGCGTGGTTGTCTTCAATACACCAGTTACGCAGGAGATCTGCGCCTCGGGCAACTCACAGTGCTTAGTATAGGACCTATGTACCACTAGTATAGGACTTATGTACTCTAAATACAGTTGGGATGTGGTTTTGTTTCTTCTCTGGACTTTAATGACGTGTCATGTGCTTTAGAATAGATTGCTATTTTTCTTCCAGCGCAATCAATAAGCTCTAACTGTATATCTTTAGAGAACAATTATATAATAGTATAATTATGATGTTGTTGTTGTTGTTGTTGTATTTGTTGGGGGTAGGGGGGAACTTTCAATCCTGTGGGCAGATTTCTCCATTTAAAAAAAAGCAAATAGTTCTTGATTGTGCATGATTGTTGTCACTATTCTAAACGTTGTCCATGTATTTGTATTGTGGCATTGAGCACTATACATCCACCAAAAGCCGACAACTGACTGCGAAAAAATAATGAACGAAAATCTTCCTTTTTTTCCTTTATGTCGTTCTATAAATGAAACGTTTAGAACCAAACCAGCATAAAGAGAAAGCCCGGTTTAGCGGTCTCACTAAGTGGTTGAACTTCGTAGAAAGATAACTGGAGGGGAAAAACTCACCACAAACCTAGGTCTAGTTCAAACCTGACAGATAGGTTTAAAGGGGAACATCCCTGCCTTTCGTCTTTCGCCCCAGGCGGCAGCTTGGAAGGAGATCTAGCTTTGCAATTGTTTTACTCTCCTACACTAATATTTAGACAGCCTTGCAAAGTCCTTGTATTTTCGGGCGGTAGCGGAAGTTTTCGGACCATAAAGCCGACCAAGCAGCAGAACCATCGCTCCATTCTCGGCTGCTGGTCGCGGGATTCGAACCCTCTAGAGCGCCTGGTGGTAAACAGCTGAGGCCTACCCCAGGAGATGTATTACCCAACCACCCGCCCGCGCTGCTCCGGCATAGATCTATTCTGAGACCTTCAAATATTCTGCCGTCTTCAGATCCAATCAGCGGAGACTTGAACCTCATATCTCCTGGTCGCCAGCCCAGACTACTACTGGCTGACATAGATATATAAATAGATGTTTTACCCAACCACCCGCCCGCGCTGCTCCGGCATAGATCTATTCTGACAGACCTTCAAATATAAAAAATAATGGTTCGTGTGATCATCGTTCAGCGATCAGATGGAAAAGTCAGGGTGAGCAGAACAAAGGGTTACCAGGCGCCTGTTCTCTCCCTACATGTAAACAAAGTCTTCGTCAGCGGGGCGCACCTGTTATCTGGGGGCTGGAGACCGGTGCGGGAACAATGACAGGGAAATAGAGAAAAGAATGGAGTACGACAGTACACATGTTAAACAGGAGGGAAAGAGCGGCAAAGACGACATAAGAGAAGAAACGGGGAGTGAAGAAGGTATAAATGCAAAGAGAAAGGGAAGAACATGATGGACTTCACAGAGGGAGACAGTAGCGGGAGCAATATAAGACATGTATAAATAAAAACTGAAAGCAGGGAGATACAGAGAAAGAATAGATAGCGATAGAGGGAGAGAGAGAGGGAGAGAGAGGGATAGAGAGAGCGCGTGAGAGGGAAAGAGGGATAGAGATGAGGAGGAGGTGAACGTGAAGGAAATATTAAAGGTATAGAGAATGAAAGAGATGATGTTATCATTGAGGAGTTTTTGTTAAGGGCTAAAGTTCTGGGTGGGCATGACGTCACACTGAGTGATGTCTGTCAGCGCCCCAGGTACAGACCAAGGCACCGACCTTAGGAAGGACACCCAGGTACAGACCAAGGCACCGACCTTAGGAAGGACACCGAGGTACAGTGTGGACTGTAGCCCTGGTGCAGGCGTGCAGACCCAGGATCAAGAGTCGCGCCTAGAGTTTGGGGGGGGGGGGGGGGGGGGTG
>RQTK01000093.1:518926-543617 GCA_003991915.1 Elysia chlorotica
GGCCAGTCTGAGATGACCCATATGACAACCCACTGCCCAGTCTGAGATGACCCCATATGACAACCCACTGGCCAGTCTGGGATGACCCCATATGACAACCCACTGACCAGCCTGATATGATCCCATGTGACAACCCACTGGCCAGTCTGAGATGACCCCATATGACAACCCACTGGCCAGTCTGGGATGACCCATATGACAACCCACTGGCCAGTCTGATATGATCCCATGTGACAACCCACTGTCCAGTCTGAGATGACCCCATGCGACAACCCACTGGCCAATCTGAGATGACCCCATGTGACAACCCACTGCCCAGTTTGGGAGGACACAGCTTAGCGACTCACCTCTCCCCGCCTGCGTGCCTGGCCGAGCCCGCCTGCCCGCGGGATGTGCGTGCTGGGTCTCGCACTGCCGCCCTGTCTGCGCAGGTCTTGGATGGCCGGGTGCAGCACCGAGCCCTGCGACTGGCCAGGCGGATGGAGCGCCGACCCGTTGCTGCAGCCGACACTTCCCGAGCTGGCGTAGTGCCTGGGAGCTCTGGCCGTCTGCAGCCCGCCGCATCTGCCGGGCGAGGTCACGTGATCCAAGCCGTGCCCATTGAGGTGGGAGTAGCGTCCCCTGCTGTCTCTAGGGGGCGCTGACCACGTGTAGTGGGCGTGGCGGGTCCATGGCCGCTGGTGGTCGTAGGATAAACTCCTGTGTTCACTGTGTTCATGCACGGAGCTCCGGTGGTCGTTGTGTTCAGGGGTTGATATCCGGTGGTCGCTGTGTTCAGGGGTTGATATCCGGTGGTCGCTGTGTTCCTTACATCGTGGACAGAACAGGCTGATGGACTGGCTGGTGGAGGGAGATGGATCCCTGGAACACTGCTGTTGTTGTTGTTGTTGTTGTTGTTGTTGTTGTTGTTGCTTGTAGTGAGGCTGTGTCAGCACACTGAATGACGGTGCAGGTTGGCCCAAGCCCGCCTGATTGCGCTGCTTGCAGAGTTTCTTGGTTTTGCCCGCCTTCGTGTTCTTAGGAATAAAGCTGCTGAAAATGTAGGGCAGTGACGCTTTCCGCCGAAACTTCCGCTTCCTGTGCGGGATGACGTCACTGCGGACCGTCTCGTCGTGGACGCTGCTGTCCACCAGAGGTCCGGGGGTCACTCGGGCTGCTGTCCGCGTGTGCTGGTCAAGCCGCGCCTCGCCCTGGCTGTCCTCCTCGTCTGTCGGACCCTGCACGAGCAGCTGGACGCTGTCCGAGGCCGCGCCGAGGTTTCTCCTGGACACGGGGCACACGGAACTCGCAGGCTGTGGCCTTGACCTCCCCTGATGTCCTCCAGGAGATCCCGAGACGTCCAGTAGAGGTCTGGTCTCCTCACATGTGTATACACCAGGGGTCGCTTTTGTCTTCTGGCTCCACCTGACTTTGGTGGATAGTTTTCGTGGATGTGGGTGGATTTGGCGGAGTGTATGTCCATCAACATAGGACTCCTGTCTCTCCTTGCGAAGACATGAAATTCGCGTATCACCCGGATCATACTCAGCATCGTCCATGTCTGTGGTTTCAAAGGACACGCCACAGAACTGTGCGCTGCTTGTGACACAGCTGTCCGGGTTTGTGCTCGGAATGTTATCAAACGAACCGCTGATGACACTTCTCTTGCAGGGAACCCTAAAGGAAATATCATGCGGTAGAGACGCCGTACTTCTCCTGTCGTGTTTTTGTTTGTTTGACAGACTTGGTGTCTCGACTTCCTGCGTAATAAGCTCCGGCTGAGACAGTGTTTTGACACCAGGCAAAATGCTAGCGCCTAGAAGACCGCTTGCTTCAAACGAACGGGCTAGTCGGCTTCTATCGATAGCATTGCCGGATATCGGATAATGCAAAATGCTGTTTACTATTGGAAGATTTGGTTGGCTTTCAGAGTTAGAGCTTGGCTCGTTCACGTGTAATGGCCCTGAGAGAGGAGAGTCAAAGCGCTGTTCCTTGCTGGCTGTGAGCGGCTGTCTCTTTCCACAGGATGGAGACCGCCTGGGCTCGACTGCCAACATGGGGGTACAAAGACTGGCGGGTTCTGAGGACGTCCACTGGTTTGCGAGATGGACGCCGCCGGCGTGAGGAGGCGATGTACGGCGTGTCCAGCCCAGCTTGTGATGTCCAGTGGACTCCGCCCACAGCTGGTCAGCGGACAGAGCGGCGCGGCCATGACTGGGCCTGGCGACGCCATCTGTGGAAGACGGGTCAGGTCCGACACTTTCCGCAAACAACAGGCTCGGCTTGTCACATCCACGCCTGGTTGCTGGGCATTTTCCTGTCAGGAACTGCTCAGATTTGAACCGACCGCCGCTCAACTTAAAACTGTCTGTACCAGTGAAAGAATCGCTGACACTCAATCCTCGCCTGTCAGTCTGTGAGTCCCTGCGCCAAATCTCGCTCCCAGTGCTCTGTGTTTCTCTATCAAGATGGCGCTTCCAACTTGGATTCTGGTGAGCAGACTCATGTTGGTCGTCCGTATGGATGGTCACGTGACTCCTTCTATCACTCGAGTCAAGCGGACACGACCTAGAAGCTACGGCACTTCCGGTAAATCCCGAATAATATTCCCTCGTCTGTTGGGCTGGCAGCGACGGCGTGATTCGTCCCTCCCCACCAGAGATCAACGTTGAGGATGCTTCTGAACTGTCACCGTTTGAGAGCGTCGCTGACTCCATGGCGGCCCCCGCCGCAAGATGGCCGTCGCTGCCCTGTGTGTCTGAGGCGAGGAGTTGAGAGCTGGCGCTCAGCGACTTCATCTCCATGCCAGCCAGTTCGAGTCCGGCAGGAGCTGTCACGTCACCGATCTCAGCGGTGGGGATACAGGTGCTGGCAGTGATGAGGGTGATGATGACGGCAGTAATATCATTTCGCACAACAACACTCAGAACAAACAAGACAGGAAGGGACCAGCGCCAGAAGTTGACAGTGCAAGCCCAGCCGGAGTAGAGGGAGTATCGACAGGAGCTGAACTCGCGATGGCCCTCACAGCAGGCGCCAGACGACAGCCAGTCCAAGCCTCTGGCCGCTAGGGGGAGCGCGGGAGACCAGCGGGCACAGTGCAAGACTCCCCAGGGCTGCGGCATGACCGTCCTGGGCGGAGTGGCACAACACTACAGCATCACGTGACCCAGGTACATCCGCTGTGGTAACTGTGGCAGCAATCTGACTTGACCAGTCCGGTGGCGAACGTGGCGAAACCATTCCACATAGTAGAGGCTTTTCCTTGCCCAAGATGCACAGTGAGGTACAAAATATCTAGAGCAACCTTTATTGAAAATGACATTTTAATTAGCACAAACAATAGTGCTATTCGTTTTGTCGTTATCTAGCACGCACTTTTCCACTAGAATGGTTCACAAATAACAGAAACTCCAACACAGACACAGAATAACCACGCTGTCTATTTAATGTACGTCACTGCTGTTTGAACACACGGAGGACTAAAATTTAGGGCCGTATAGACGGGGTATACATGGGTGGGCTTTGGAGTTGGTGATCCTTAACACAAACAGGGATAGAATTAGAGCAAGCATGGCTAAAGTTTAGACTTCAATGAACCATAGTTTTTCTGTTCTTCATTCTTTTCTCAAATAAATTATCTACTATGCGTTTGCGGAGTACTTTTCCGGGAAGAGTTTAGCTAAAAATAATGATGACATTATGCAGTTTTAAAAGAGAGTGCTAGTAGTAGTACTTAAGTCATATCTTTGTGGTGGACATAATAGTTCTCATTGTTCTAAGTAAACAAAAGGACATTTGTCAGTTTCCGTGAATGTTGTAAGGATTTCTGAGCGCCAGCCTCAGGCGAGTGTAGCGGGGACGTGTCCTAGGTGGAAACTCTGATTGTGTGCGCGCGCGTGTATGTGTGTGCGCGCGTGTGTTTTAGTAGTTAGTGGTGCTGCTGCTGTTGGTGATGGTGTTTTCTTCACTTCTGTGTTTAAAGTTTTAATGGAGAAAAAGAAATATGTTAAAAACTTCAGTCATATGAAGAAACCTCTTTTATCTTCTTGTTTTACTTGACTTAGGTTGTGTTAACTGGGTGCATATTTATGTTTAAGTTTTCTGCTTACGGGCAAAACAAAAAAACACAAAAAGTAAGATTTTAAAAAAATCCGCTTAAATTTCACATATCACATGTTCCACAAATGAATTTAACAAATCCGAAAAATGGTAGCATCTTACGGAATGGAAAGAATTTAACTAAAACACTGATTAAAATAATTTTTTAATAGATATAATTTCCTTGTCTGCTGCACCCAATATTGAAATATTAAAAACCGCATGGATCAAGTCAAACACGGTCTTATTCTATAGCATTGATATCGTCCCAATAATATTCACAATTTATTAACCTTAGCGGAATTACAATAAAATGAAATGATTGAGGTCTGCAAATCTAGAAGTTCTGTTTGTTTACATGTACCGGCACTGCAATTTTGCTGATAATGCCCAAGCGCTCGCACATCCCCGCACCGGCGCACGCTGTAGTTGTCACCGCAGGTTTTGGTGCGCACGGTGGAACCAGGCAAGGGCCGCTACTCCCGCTCACGCAACAAGTCGGAGGCAGACGTCAGAGCAGAAGCTGGTAATGTTTAGCAGATGAGGCGCACATTCCGGCTATCGCTTTTCCAGCTCTGAGCGGTACCTACCACACTAAATTTAGCTGAGTGAAAGGGCTCCTTCAGTAGTTAGTTAGGGAAGGTAAGCAGGTGAAACAAAAAACGCCTGGTGGATGTATTAACCTAGTTCGTATTTTTAATTTCTAGGTAGAAAGTTTTTCAAGAGTTTAAAAACACAAGGATGACAAACCAGGGGTGGACGGAGGAAAAGATATTGATGCAAATATTGTCTTCCCAAAAATGTCTCGTTAAGTAGGAACTATGACTTTCTACCTTTGCCTCCCCTTCTCTCTCTATCTCTTTCGCTCTCTCTCTCTCTCTATCCCTCTCACTTTCTCTATCTTGTCCTTTCTTCTTTGTCTCTGCTGCATGTGCGCATCTCTTTCTCCCTCCCTCTCACCCACACTTTATATCTCTCAATTTCTATCTTTCTCTCTCTCTCTCGTTCTCTCTGTCTTCCTCCCTCCCTCTCTCTCGCTCTGCCTTCTTTGTCAGAGAAGGCCAACTGTTTTAGGATCCATGGGCACACAGCGAACCATTGTCTTGGCACGGGTAGGAACATAAATCTGACATTTTCATGTCAAAACCACGGGAAAAAAACCAGCCTGTAATTGATCCCAGCTGATAGCGGAGCGGTCACTTATCCTGCTACAACATACCACTCTCCCTACCACTCTCCCTACCACTCTCCATACCACTCTCCCTACCACTCTCCCTACCACTCTCCCTACCACTCTCCCTACCACTCTCCCTACCACTCTCCCTACCACTCTCCCTACCACTCTCCCTACCACTAGTCCACTACCGGGGCCAACCAAGGGGGGATAATAAAGCACGACTTTTTGGCCTCTGCCCAGCGCCATGCTGTGTTGAGTTATATCCCCCTACTGTTGGTCAAAGTGGACTCTTGGGTCGATGGGATGTGGACAGACGGTGGAACCAAACGGTCATGGAGATGGGGGTGTTGTTGTTGTTGTTGTTGGTTTAACGTCCAGCATCAGCACTATATAGCATTTTGTGGACGGACCCCAAGACTGACGTCTGACAATTGTATGTGCTGACACACACGAGACAGGGCGGGGATGTCATGACTCCTGTCTCAGCCGGTCACATTAAACTGACACCGACCCAACCAGTAGGGCGCAAAATGGCCAGGGCTCGCACCCGGACCGTTTGCGTCGGAAGCCGATGTTCTACCCCAGTGCCACCGCGGAGATGGGGGATGGGGTGTGGAGAGACGGGAGGAACCAACGGTCATGGTTCATGGGGGGATGGGGGTGATGTATGGCTCAATACCTTAAAGGAAAAATTCGTTGTTTATTTTCAATGTTGTTAAAGTAGTTGTATTGTTCTTGTAGTTATTGTTGTTGTTGTTGTTGTTGTTGTTGTTGTTGTTGTTGTTGTTGTTGTTGTTGTTCTTCTTCTTCTTCTTCTTCTTCTTCTTCTTCTTGCTGTTGTTGTTGTTGTTGTTGTTGTTGTTGTTGTTGTTGTTGTTGTTGTTGTTGTTTTTTTTGATGTTGTTATTTTTTTTGTTGTTGTTGTTGTTGTTGTTGTTGTTGTTGTTGTGGTGGTGGTGGTGTTGTGACTTGTTGTTATTAAGGCCAGTTTTATATCTTGATTATGCATGGTATCTAATTGTTTTTTAAGTAGTAATACAGGTAGTAGTAGTAACAGAGGAGGAGCAATAGGGAGAGCACTAATCCGCAGAATGGGTAAATCATCGAGAGAAAAGGACAGAACGAGAGAAGGAAAAACAGGCAGACGCAGACGGGCACACATAAAAATTGAGATAAAGGGGAAAGGCGAGTGAATAGAACAAAAACAACTCATAAACGAATACGGGTGAGAGAAAGTAGGAGAGAGCAAGAGAGAGAGAGTGTGTGTGTGTGTGTGTGTAAATGAGAGATAGAAATGGGAGACGAAGAGAGAGATATATATATAGAGAGAGGCAGAGAAAGACAGAAAAAGAGAAAGAGAGAGAGAGAGAGAGAGAGAGAGAGAGAGAGAGGGAGAGAGGCACAGAGAGATACAGAAAGCGGCAGATAGAAAGAAATGAGTCGTCATGGTATTCAGACACCAGCTAAGTTGCTAAGATGTGCAGGGATGGTGGTGAAGTTGAGACCCAGATGAGGACCAACCAACCACAGTGCTTCACCAAGAGCTGGTTGGATTACCCAGAATCCCTGCAGCAAACGTTGCTCTAAACTTAGGCGACGTAAAGCCAGCAAAATTATCACCGCATATTAGTAATACAATCCAAAACATAAAGAGGCAATTATTTCTCCTTCAAATATAAAACAATTACATGTATTTAAATTAATTTTATGAGAGCCAATGGTCTATAGACTAGGGCCTTTATGCGGAGACGGTGTTCCACGCTAAGAACTGAACCGCCGACCTCCAGCTCGTTCGTTGAGAGCATAAGTACATTGTTGTAACTCATCTTTCTGGCGCCATCCCAAGACTAGACAAAGAGCAGGACTGTTTATTGAATCAGTTTTAGCCTCGGAGCGATACATCGCACCCTGCCGCTAGCCAGCGGAATTTCCGGTGGTTGCAGGGAACGCTAGATCTATTGTGGAGGGGGGGGGGGTCGATTGTTAATGCTGATGTAACCGATAAATTGGCGATAAATGGGCACGGGTCGGTAATCTGTAACAATAACCGCTGTAAAATGTCGGAGCGAGTTGTGGCCATTTTGTTGATCAAACTGTAATACGTTTTACGTCTTTTTCTTTTCTTGTTATCGTTTTGTTTGTTTTCTAAATCTTTATTCTGCTGACGTAGCGATTGCCTGTTCACATAGTTGTTTTATGTGTAAGTCTAAAATGTCTCTTGACATGTTAAATACCTTGAAATATACTCCTCTGGGCTCTGAAACAGAAAAGCTAAAGAAATATGCAATAGCTAATCATGATCGTTGATTTGTGTCAGAACAATTCTGATGATTAAAGTTGGAACAAATGCTTTACAAAAATAAAACACAAGACCCGAACAAGTCCCATGTATTGTCCTAATACAGAATGTCCTGGTCAAGTCACATGTATTGTCCTTATACAGAATGTCCTGGTCAAGTCCCATGTATTGTCCTAATACAGAATGTTCTGATCAAGTCCCATGTATTGTCCTAATACAGAATGTCCTGGTCAAGTCCCATGTATTGTCCTAATACAGAATGTCCTGGTCAAGTCCCATGTATTGTCCTAATACAGAATGTCCTGGTCAAGTCCCATGTATTGTCCTAATACAGAATGTCCTGGTCAAGTCCCATGTATTGTCCTAATACAGAATGTCCTGGTCAAGTCCCATGTATTGTCCTAATACAGACTGTCCTGGTCAAGTCCCATGTATTGTCCTAATACAGAATGTCCTGATCAAGTCCCATGTATTGTCCTAATACAGAATGTCCTGGTCAAGTCCCATGTATTGTCCTAATACAGAATGTCCTGGTCAAGTCCCATGTATTGTCCTAATACAGAATGTCCTGGTCAAGTCCCATGTATTGTCCTAATACAGAATGTCCTGGTCAAGTCCCATGTATTGTCCTAATACAGAATGTCCTGGTCAAGTCCCATGTATTGTCCTAATACAGAATGTCCTGGTCAAGTCCCATGTATTGTCCTAATACAGAATGTCCTGGTCAAGTCCCATGTATTGTCCTAATACAGAATGTCCTGGTCAAGTCCCATGTATTGTCCTAATACAGAATGTCCTGGTCAAGTCCCATGTATTGTCCTAATACAGAATGTCCTGGTCAAGTCCCATGTATTGTCCTCTTACAGAATGTCCTGGTCAAGTCCCATGTGTTGTCCTAATACAGAATGTCCTGATCAAGTCACATGTGTTGTCCTAATACAGAATGTCCTGATCAAGTCACATGTGTTGTCCTAATACAGAATGTCCTGGTCAAGTCCCATGTATTGCCCCAATACTGCCAGCTCGATGTCGCTTGGTGCACGACTGCCTGCCACCAAAGAACCCGCCATTAGGCCAGTTACTAGTTTGACTGGTCGTAAAGGACAGGCTCTCTGAATACTTGACGTCCCTAGAATGCTCATTCGTTTCCGTACAAGAAATGAATCAAAAAAGGGGGAGGGGCGCACTAGCAAAGTATCGAACCCATTAGACCCTGCTCTTCAGTCCAGAGCGCTGGCTTAGCACTGTCCTAATCCTGATAAGGTATGGACCATAAGGTTTGGCCACAACTCAACTCTTTCTCTTGCGGCGCCCTAGACATGGCTCAGGACATAACGCTAATGTCTCTGACATCGCTCCAGGCAGAGGGAAAGAGAGAGGGGGGGGGGAGAAGTGGAGAGGCATAAGAGAGAGAGAGATAGAGATAGAGATAGAAAAAGATAGAGAGAGAGAGAGAGAAAAAGATCTTGAGAGATGTTTTGTGAGTATGATCACGCCCAAAAACACCCCGCGTCCTGACTAGATTGGCTGTCAGCGAGGGGTGTGGGGGCAGCGGGCAGCGCGAGCTGTAGGTGTGGGGCACAAGCAGGGCAGAGTGAGCTGTAGGTGTGGGGCACAAGCAGGGCAGAGTGAGCTGTAGGTGTGGGGCACAAGCAGGGCAGCGCGAGCTGTAGGTGTGGGGCACAAGCAGGGCAGAGTGAGCTGTAGGTGTGGGGGCAGCGGGCAGCGCGAGCTGTAGGTGTGGGGCACAAGCAGGGCAGAGCCGGAGTAACGACATCCACACATGTCATAATTCATGACATGTCACTGCAGAGATCGACTGTCTTCACCACAGACATGGTCCACGCCAAGAGACGGCTTGGATCTCTCTGTTACTAAGCATGTCGCATTTCTTTAACGTTGAGTTAACGTGTCGCTGAATTGGTGTATCTAAAGTCTGGTTGGTCCCACGCCTTAAACATGTAAAACAGATGTACTTGTGTTTGCTACAAGAAAAAGCAACATTCAGGCTAAAGGCTGGTTGGTTCCACGCCTCAAGGTTTCCCAAAGAATAGACGCACAGATTCGACCCGCTGCTGATCAGTTCAGCGCACTGACGGCTGAGCCATCTCGCGCTGCAACATGAAGTCAGGGGAAAGTAACTCGTCATCAGCTTTACGCCCCCAACAGATTAAAACAACACAGGCCACAATTTGCGTTATTATAAGATGGCGCACCGCGGTTGTTGTTGGGTGTTGTTTGTTTTTTTTTACAGGCCGCGGAAATAGTGCTCTTTCTAATTTATGTTTGTCCCCTAAGCTCAAAGGCGTGCTGCCCTAAGAATGCTGCCCTCACCCGAAATTTTCAGTGTCTGCCAAGGTTTTGTGGCTCTTTTCTCCAGCCCGACTTTTCTAACCCGACCCATCTAGTTTTCGTAATCTTTTACGGGGCCAAGTTTTCTGCTAGAATCACTCCGACTGCTATTCGAACCTTAGATCTATTGGTGTTCGGTTTTGACCACTACCGCTTCAACTATCTGGCGACTTGTTGAGTCCTTTCGATTGGACAAATGTAGAATCACATCAACCGAACTCGAAGATGGTTTAATGCGAGTAAAACTAGAGACAAGTTCCTCACAAAGGGCGCAATAGTTTCACCGTAACATCGTGATAGATCATCCTGGAGGATTTTACAAAGAACAGCCACAAGCGAATCTCAAACTGTTAGTTCCACGGGAGAAAACAGATTTTATCATTCACACAAGAGGTCGACACACGTTGAAGACATTTCATTCATTGCCATAGCTGAATACTGAACAAGGCAACAATGTGTGTATTTAGAAAGCAATAATAGATGTATTGGAAATCACTGTTGAGAGGACGCTAAGTGAATACATCAAAGCGTGATTTTACACTTAATTGCCTTTTGAGATGAAACGAGTTCATAGCTAGTCCTACGCCCATGTCCCGCCTTATCCCAGTGTGAATGCTGTGTTATGGAGAGGGCGTTGTAACTTCAAAGCCCAAAGAAGACCCGAACTATTTTACAATCCATTCCACGATGCCAATTTGATGCGTGCCAAAAAGGTCGTACACATTTAAAAAGCCGGCCCTAGATCTAGATATCTAGATGGTACCGACATTTTCCAGACTGAAAGTTTAATGACGTCTCTCTCCCCTGGGCGATCGAAGGAAAACGTTAGAAGCAGCATGTTAATTCAGTACTACCCTCTCTCCCCCCTCCCCTCCACCCCTCCACCCGTGCCAACTCGAAGGCCAGCTAGTCACGCGAGGTTTTATGGGATATCTGCAAGGGCCAAGTCTTATTTTTAGAACTTCGGCTGACTGAAGATATCATCAAATGTACGTCAAATCAACACGTCCTTACATGTTGGTCTCTCAAACGTCAACCGCTCTGGCTATGAACTTTCTAGATCAAAACAATGTACCTTTACTTTGATAAGTGATAGCACACGTCCCCATATCTTGTGTCCTCGCTTTACTCTAAGACTGTATTTTAAACACATACAAAATGGATGGGTATAGTTTTAGCATCGAGGGATAAAGCTCATTTTTTTCGCAGCGCGACAGAGACACTGCGTTTGATCTTGACATTCAGTCTTATTCGAGCTACAGACACACAGCTACAAACCGAATCAAGACCTGGGATCATATCCATAGATATATACATCTATGATGATATCCGATCATTAAAGATATTTCAGTTTTTGTTTGAAGCCACCTAAAAATGCAGTGTAGGCTGTTGTTTCCTGGAGTGTGTGCCTAGTTACGCAGCAAGCATACATACAGCAACCATCACCGCAGTTGTAAACAAACAAATCTACTGTCTCCGTCTTACGTGCACATGCCACGACCAGACTCGCTACCCTATCACCCTATCATAGATATATATGGTAGTTCTATAAACCTATGTACCCTATCGACCCACTAGCTCACGTGACAGGCGCAGGCGAACATGGTTCGACCCAGGCCGCACCAAAACGCTCCTGCAGTGAACTTGTTACATGGACCTGGGCCCGCCGCGGGCTTAGAGCACGTGTACAACATTCTCTAAAACACACAACTCGCGCACTAGATGAATTAGTATTGGGGCAGTGCAATCAGTCTTCCCTCTCTATGACCGCTTTATGTTCGTGGTTTCATGTCGGAGGCTGCTGGCTCAAAAAGAGGCAGGGTGGGGCGGGCAGAGGTTTAAATCTAGCAGAGGATAACAAACATGATAATAACATAAACAGGATAACAAACATGATAATAACATAAACAGGATAACAAACATGATAATAACATAAACAGGATAACCAAACATGATAATAACATAAACAGGATAACCAAACAAAGAAGGATCACTGCCAGGGTTACTGTTCATAATTATTGTCGTTCGTAATTATTGTAACGTTTTTCAAGTTGCCAAGAGTTGCCATGGTTGTCATTACGAGAAGGATACAGTCATATTTATTGAGACGCTTTTTACGCTACAGATGTTTTTCTGCGCAGCTGCTTTCACAATTCGCTCATGTATCTTTCCAGTTGTTTCAGTCCAGTTAATGAGAAAAGTCATTTGATTTGAAACGTTTTCATTAACAACAAAAAAACCAAACAAACAAGGCAAAAAACCAAGAGATCCTCCCCATATCTTTAAACCGACCATTTCCTTAGGACTGTATTTATTCTTTCCCATGGCATGGTAAATATTCTTCACCGTGTTTCTCTGCTTCCTCAGCCTCTCATGGTGTAAAGAAATGGGTTGTAAGACCTTGAACACTTTCCCCAGGTGTACCGCGCAGAGAATGTGAACCCGTCACCAAAACCTCCAGAGCTAGTGGGAGCCGTTGTAGTTGTAGTTGAGTTGCTTTAACGTCCAACATCAGCACTATATAGACTACATTGCGGACGGACCTCTAGACTGACGTCTGACGATTTTTATGTGCTGCCATACACGAGACAGGGCGGGGATACCATGACTTTTGTCTCAGCCGGTCACATTAAACTGACACCGAACCAACCAGTAGGGAGCGAAATCGCCAGAGCTTGAACCATGGACATTTTGCGTCGGAAGCCGGTGTTATACCCTAGGGCCACCGCGCCTCTGTGTGGGAGCAACGAACATTCTTTGGCGAGCACAGGGTACAACGCCACGCGATATTTATGTCACCAAATTACATCAACTTTTCCATACTCTTAACATAAAAAAATTTAAAGCGAGTGAATTTACAAAGAAACGGACTCGCCAAGAATAGTACACAAAAAAGAAGAAATATACCCAAGAACAAAAATAGCAGCAAGACACAAGTGGGCACTAAACTTCAGGTGGTCGCGGGTGGGCTAAGCAGATCCTTGGGTGGGCAGAATGCCACGTATGGTCACGTGAAAATATTTACTAGGAATAATACTTCAAATGTAGCTTTGTCACCAGTTGGAAACATTCTGGGTATCATTATTTGACCGTAATCAATCGACTGAATGAGCCGTTAAAAATAGGTTTGTTATTCGAAAGAACGGTTCCTGGTGGGTCTGGAGCAGAATACATGAGAGGGCGTACCATCATGGTTAAAAATGTCCTAGCGATGAGGAGAAAAAGAATTGAGAGGGCGTACCATCATGGTTAAAAGTTCCCTAGCTATCTGGAGCAGAAGAAATGAGAGGGCGTACCATCATGGTTAAAAGTTCCCTAGCTATGAGGAGCAGAAGAAATGAGAGGGCGTACCATCATGGTTAAAAATTCCCTAGCTATGAGGAGCTCAACTGGCCAACTGGTGGATTATCCTTTACTCTATGCTGAATCATGTAGGAGGTAACCAATCACCTGAAGTTGACCTACATCTAGCTACAGTTAACTCCAGAGACTCGCGGAAGAGGCCAGAGGTTCAAAACATGTATCTATGTAAAGTGTTAACCATCCTTAAGTCTCCAAATATTATCACAAGAGAAGTGATGGGGAGGAGGGAGTAGCTCTTGAGATTGGAACCTCAGACCCCCTTCTCGGAAATCAAAAGAACTACCGGCTGAGCCATGGGTCTACAGCGCTCACCAGTGTGGTCCTTCCCAGGTTCTCTAGGACCATAGAAAGTCTCCACTTGATGCCGGAACCACTAACTATCTGCTCTGCTGGGTGGACAGAAATGGTGGACTTTTACTATCGCAGGAGAAGGTATGTGGAGACATGTGGAGATGTTATAGACCAGGCGAGCATCAGTACCAGCAAACCGCAAAGCCAACGAAACTTGATGAATAGATAGATAGATAGATAGATAGATAGATAGATAGATAGATAGATAGATAGATAGATAGATATCCTTACAAAATGCTTCCCATGGAGTCGGGAAAGTACTGTGCCCGCTTTGTGTTTTCTCAATGCTCCCGCATAACACACGACTGTGAATGTTCAATGAAGGCTAGTTGAGAGTGGGGAAAAGATTGGCTCTTTGTTAATGTTTACATCAACTCAAAGTTAATGGTTACGTGTAGCGTTGTTCATTTTCTTCTCGTCTGTCTGTTTGTTTGTTTACTGCTTTTGCTGCTTCGATTCTCTCTTCGATTATTTTGTTTTTGGCATTGTATCAGGAGGAAATATCATCCTACACCGAATCACAATGTTATGGGGAGTGTCTCTCGAGGGTCAATGAATGAACTTGTCTTGGACATGGCGACTTGGAGTAAATTAGAGAATGGACTGACGCTGTATAGGGGAGGCCATGGGGAGTTGTTCAAAACACTTTTTCAGCCCGTTAGTTTACAATAGATAGGGGTATTGAAAACAAAGCAAGAGAGATGGGGGGAGAGAGAGAGAGAGAGATCATATCAATCAGCATGCAATTAAAAATTAAATATTAAAAGTTAAATCTTAGCCAAACAATATACATAAGAAGAAATGTAGACGTAAATGGTATGCAGCATATACTCATTATCAGAAAGAATATAATAAAAATGATATAAAATGCAACACTGTAAAGCTGCGTAATAGTATGCAACCATAAGTGAACAAAAATCAATGAATCAAAACTGAAACCCTATCTCTGTCACAAGAATCACAGGTAAACAAAAAGCGCTATCATTTAAAACCGATACTAATTATGCACAGACAGATGCAAGATTTAATAACTAGTGTAAATGGAATTGAATTATACAATCTACGTAAAAGACCGACAGGTAAAAACAAGTAAAATAGGAACTTAAGAACTGAAAACACGTTTGAAAAGGTGACTCTTCAGATCTTTTTTAAAGGTCTCGAGGCTTGCACTCTCCCTAATCTCTCGTGGAAGAGAATTATCCACATTTTTGAATTGTTGAACTTTAATAAGGAACAAATATTAACCATCCTTGAAATGTCTGTTTGCCCTGTTACATTCACAAACACAATCCCTTAAATAGGCTTGAATAACACGACCTGTTACATTCACAAAGACAATCCCTTCAATACGCTTGAATTACACGAACCTAGCATTTCTCCACATCCATTGCCTAATCACTTTAAACTGATGAAATCGTAACTGTCGTCGAAATCCAACATTTTTATTTTATAAATGATAAAGCACATAATTATGTTTGGCTGTGAGAGAGTCACCTGTCGAGGCGTGCGTCGATACTGATACTGCAGCGATACTGATACTGCACCGATACCTATACTGCAATGCACCAATACTGATACTGCACCGATACTGCTACTGCCCGATTACTGCTACTGCCCGATTACTGCTACTGCACCGATACCTATACTGCAGTGCACCAATACTGATACTGCCCGATTACTGCTACTGCACGGGCGCTGCCAGCGGGTGTCCGCCTCGGGAAGGTTTGCTTCTCTCCGCCCTGAGCAGGACGCGCGCACTGGAGCGACGCCGCTTCAGACTGGATTCACCCTGACGCGGCGAACGTGCTGCCCTTCCGCTGCTCCCGTCAGCCGAACGCCCGGCGGATATTAGAGTTGGGTAGCGCAAACATGCCTCACAGTCTCCAATACGGCTAGAACACGGAGTTGGGTAGCGCAAACATGCCTCTCAGTCTCTAAAACGGCTGGAACACGGAGTTGGATAGCGCAAACATGCCTCACAGTCTCCAATACGGCTCGAACAAGGCTGTAGAACCGGGTCTAGGTCTATCAACAAGAGAAGGGTGTACAACACTAACATACAATTTGATACTTTATTAAGTTGGAGACCATTTTTAGCGCCAAGACAAAAGATTTCCTGATTGGCCGCCTGAGGTGGACGCGCGGCGCGGACCCAGGCTATCGAGTTGAGGCCAGTGGCGGGCAGAGCTTGTGACTGTTTGCCCGCTCGCCCAGCTATGGACGTGCATGAATGCCGCTAGCATGTTGGCTCAGTCCGCTGGAATGTCGGTGCACAATACGATACGCTTCGCTTCACTTACTGGAGCTGTTGTTTTGTTTTGTTTGTTTGTTTGTTTGTTTGTTTGTTTGTTTGCTGGCTATTGTTTTTTCAGGTGGAGGTCGCGATATCCCTGCCGTTTCTCAGCATGACAGCGCGTAAAATTGTCAGACATTACGGGTGAGATCAGGCGTCCAGACCCCAGTGATGGGCAACTCGGATTGGTCGGCCATGACACGGACACAGCCAGGTTATATTTGTAAAAACTAGAAACTGTATCACTCTACTGATAGGGCTGAGACCCCCCACCCTTTTTTTTTTCAATCGCACACACGTCGCGTCTTTAAAGTTCAAAAAGAAAGTTGTTATCTCTGTATGGTATAGAACCCTACCTTTGCTACAAACTGCTTTGTTTACTCTTCTGTGAAAGCCTCTACAATGCCACACTCAAGATGATATCATAAAAGTTCTCACAAGAATTTGGGGGACCGAGTGGTAGAGTTGAGTTGAGTTCCCCTGGTTTAACGTCCAACGTCCGCACTATAGAGACTATGCTGTGGATGGGGCGCAAGACTGAGTCCGAGTGGTAGAGTGCTTGCCCTTACATAATCATACAGGATCGTCATACCAGGAGACTTAAAATTAGTAACAAGGAGCTCAGCAGATTAATTAGTAAGCGGAACCAATCACCGACTCAAATCGCGCGCGCTGGGCGCCCAGCCCTGGACACAGAATGATCGGCTGGCGTTAATCCCCAGCTTAAGATCAGCAGCTGAGATCAGCTTGGCAGCCACAGTTCAGTGTGGAGTTTTTTAAAGAAGTGCAGCACTGGTGGGTTTAGTGCGCCAAGTGTTTGTAGTTTGGCCATCAGCTGGTCCATGTATCGAGGTCTGTGTTTGTAGTTTGGCCATCAGCTGGTCCATGTATCTGTGTTTGTAGTTTGGCCATCAGCTGGTCCATGTATCTGTGTTTGTAGTTTGACCATCAGCTGGTCCATGTATCTGTGTTTGTAGTTTGACCATCAGCTGGTCCATGTATCAGTGTTTGTAGTTTGACCATCAGCTGGTCCATGTATCGAGGTCTGTGTTTGTAGTTTGGCCATCAGCTGGTCCATGTATCGGGGTCTGTGTTTGTAGTTTGGCCATCAGCTGGTCCATGTATCGAGGTCTGTGTTTGTAGTTTGGCCATCAGCTGGTCCATGTATCGAGGTCTGTGTTTGTAGTTTGGCCATCAGCTGGTCCATGTATCGAGGTCTGTGTTTGACCATCAGCTGGTCCATGTATCGAGGTCTGTGTTTGACCATCAGCTGGTCCATGTATCGAGGTCTGTGTTTGTAGTTTGACCATCAGCTGGTCCATGTATCGAGGTCTGTGTTTGAAAAATAAAAAAAAAAAGCTGGTCCATGTATCGAGGTCTGTGTTTGTAGTTTGACCATCAGCTGGTCCATGTATCGAGGTCTGTGTTTGGCCATCAGCTGGTCCATGTATCGAGGTCTGTGTTTGTAGTTTGACCATCAGCTGGTCCATGTATCAAAACAGTTGGTCCATGTATCGAGGTCTGTGTTTGGCCATCAGCTGGTCCATGTATCGAGGTCTGTGTTTGGCCATCAGCTGGTCCATGTATCGAGGTCTGTGTTTGGCCATCAGCTGGTCCATGTATCGAGGTCTGTGTTTGTAGTTTGGCCATCAGCTGGTCCATGTATCGAGGTCTGTGTTTGTAGTTTGACCATCAGCTGGTCCATGTATCGAGGTCTGTGTTTGGCCATCAGCTGGTCCATGTATCGAGGTCTGTGTTTGGCCATCAGCTGGTCCATGTATCGAGGTCTGTGTTTGTAGTTTGGCCATCAGCTGGTCCATGTATCGAGGTCTGTGTTTGTAGTTTGGCCATCAGCTGGTCCATGTATCGAGGTCTGTGTTTGTAGTTTGGCCATCAGCTGGTCCATGTATCGAGGTCTGTGTTTGTAGTTTGGCCATCAGCTGGTCCATGTATCGAGGTCTGTGTTTGTAGTTTGGCCATCAGCTGGTCCATGTATCGAGGTCTGTGTTTGTAGTTTGGCCATCAGCTGGTCCATGTATCGAGGTCTGTGTTTGTAGTTTGGCCATCAGCTGGTCCATGTATCGAGGTCTGTGTTTGTAGTTTGGCCATCAGCTGGTCCATGTATCTGTGTTTGTAGTTTGGCCATCAGCTGGTCCATGTATCGAGGTCTGTGTTTGTAGTTTGGCCATCAGCTGGTCCATGTATCGAGGTCTGTGTTTGTAGTTTGGCCATCAGCTGGTCCATGTATCGAGGTCTGTGTTTGGCCATCAGCTGGTCCATGTATCGAGGTCTGTGTTTGTAGTTTGGCCATCAGCTGGTCCATGTATCGAGGTCTGTGTTTGTAGTTTGGCCATCAGCTGGTCCATGTATCGAGGTCTGTGTTTGGCCATCAGCTGCTCCATGTATCTGTGTTTGTAGTTTGGCCATCAGCTGGTCCATGTATCGAGGTATGTGTTTGTTGCCATGGTAACGACAACCATATGGTTTAACTAACTTTTAGATTGCTAAAATTTGTGTTGTCTTTCAATCAACAATTTTCAAATTTGACCAGTGTCTTCTCTACAATTTTATCGGTTAGATTGTTTATATATGTCTTAGAAAAGAATATAAAAGCCATTTTTTGTATTATCCTAGTTATTTCCATGATCTAGATCTATAATGGATCTCACCCACCAACAGCAAAATAACAGCGCTCACTGTGACAAGATGTTACAACACGATCAGAAGTATAAACACTCCTCTCTCTGCGATAAAAAAACATCAATCAATCTTCTTCACTCTACCGCGCGCTGCTCGTATACACAAAAGCACAGATCTAGAACTCTTTTGGCCTAATTAGCTATATCAAGAAACCCCGAGAAAGATCCGAAATCTTAGCTTAAATAATTATTCATTAACACTACTCGCCCCCTCTTCCTTGTGTGCGCACTATTTTAGGGGTTTCCAAAAGTTTGAAAAGCTTTGATATTTATTATTTTGAAACGGAAGGTGTGTAGATCAATACAAAAAGGTGCTAGCACAAGAGCGTATCAACCCGCACAACATGTATGCAGCGTGATGGGGAAAGGCTGATCGAACTTCGAGTAATTTCTAGAACTTTCTCAAAGCCGGTAACAGCCGAGAAAAGCAAAAGAAAAGATTCATGATGTGTATTAATAATATTTTCTTCATTATTGTTTAGAAAAGCATTTACTTAGGACGATGTTGTGGTATCTCTGGGATTCATAGATAGAATTTTTCTTTTTAAAAATTGTTTTTCCTTCTTTTAAAGCAATCCCCAAGAGATTGAGATAAGCCAAAGACGTACGAACAGTGATAAACAAACACATTTTTTACACTGAAACAGCGTGATGTTGACGTCTTGTACACGTTTCTCACAGCGTGAGAGAGCCAGTGGGTTTCTGTTACGTCCTCTGTGACTCATTCATAAGTAAAATGATTTGTAGTTTATCTAATCGCAAAACCGTTCGGTATCTTTAAAACTGTATCCACCCCACAATCCCCGCGAATTTCGTGGGTCCACATCAGATCCTACTGTGTAAACAAAATACATTTACATCTTTTCTGTCTAATCGCGCGTTAGTTCACCATACGCTGGCTGTTATGCAAACCGTTACTATGCGAATACATTGCACAATGAGTTTTTTTTTTAATAGATGCTATTTTAAGCTAGACAGTTGTCGATTTGTTCATGCAACTAATAAACTATTCGTAAACTTTTACTTCTCCAGTACATTTCATAAGTTTTTTGTTGCTGTTTTTTTGTTTTGTTTAGTTGTTTGTTTGTTTGTTGTTGGGTTTTTTTTTTTGTTGTTGTTTTGTTTTTGTTGTTTTTTTTTTTGGGGGGGGGGGGGGGGTGTTTTTTGTTTTTTTTTGGGGGGGGGGGAGTTCTTGCAGTTTTCTTTACATGCACCTGTTGCGTAGAATAAATCGCTTTTGTCAGCAGAATAATTTCCCGAGTGGTTTGGTCTTTCTAGCCGCCCAGAACCTGCGTGTACCTTGCGTTGTGGGGTACGTGTGTTCCTAGCGGCCCGGGCAGAATAAATTATTTGATTGAGGAAATGGCGCGCATAGACAACTCATTGGCTGTGGATTTATGCTATTCGCTTACGCCGATCTTGAGGACTTTGAAGTTCGGGTTTCTAGATCTGGGAGCATTGTGGGTAGGCTCTGCTGGGGACCCGAGCATTCGGTGCATACACTCGTCTACATCCGGTTAGCAAGTTCATCGTTCGGTCGGTTTGTTGTTTTTTTATCTGAGGGGAGTCAGGCGTTGGGGTTTTGGAACTGCCTACATTGCTGTTTGTTCTTTTTTTATATAACAAGGAAGAGGCAGCCCAGGCGGTAGAGCGGAGACTTTCTCATCAGTGGGTTTTGGGTTCGAATCCTGATGAGGTCACCGCGCCCCCTACTGGTGTGATCGGCGCCAGTGTAACCAGGGTATCCCCGGTCTATGACTGCGAGATCGTCCGTCCACGGGGATGTGTAGGGGTCGGAAACGTTGTGTTCTAGACGGGCTTGCAGAATGTTCTGTACTGGATAGTTAGGTTTCACACATCAGAAGGACGGTCATCGCTTTGCTATTTCTGCCATTGTCAGCTATCTATCAGTCTTGATGAGAGAAAAAGACGATCTTTCACTTACTAAAAGAAGTCTGACTCTGTTAAAAAGTTTGTCTGTGTAGTGTCTTGTGTGACACCATGACGCTTCGTATCTCCATTTGCCCGAAAGTATAAGAGCACCCATCTCACCTTGTGGACCCGTCTCCGCGCTGGATTCTCCTGGAATCCTTGAGGTGTGAAACTAATCCGAGATTATTTTAACATTTTCCAAGTCTTCCGAGTCCTCTTTACTCACGGAAATGAGGGGAAGGTGGGCAAAATGGCTCAAGTGGTACAGCGTTGGTCTCCAGATCGAGAGGTCCGCGGTTCGAATCCCACGATCAACAGATTTAGTCGTACGATTTCGTGCCCTGTAACCGGCGTGATCGGTGTCAGTATAATGTGACCGGCTGAGATAGAAGTCATGGTATCCCCGCCCTGTTTTGTGCGTGGCAGCACACACAAAATGTCAGACGTCAGTCTTGGGGCCCCTCCACAATACATTCTATATAGTGCTGACGCTGGATGTTAAACTCAAGTTAACTGATAGGCCTGAACCACCGAGAGTTCCCCGACCCCTGGCCCCAAACTTGGCACGCCTGTAGCCAGCTAACCTGCATGATTGCTGTGATTGGCTGATTAGCGGACTGTGCAGGTTCACGCGGTAGGAGCTTTGTTGACACGTCAATCAACTCAGCGTGCATGTATGGAGCTGTGATTGGGTCATGTTTGCACAATAATCTAGATCTTGGACGAGGACCAAGTCTTGCCCTGCCGACCGCATTTAATGGTTTGTTGTTGTTTGGTGTGGCTTTTTTCATGTGGTTTACCTCTCTCACGCTCTTTCTAGTTATTTCTTTTTTTTTATTTCTGTTTGCTGAACTTCTATTTAACCCCCCCCCCCCCTCTCATATCTCTCTACCTCTATCTCTCTCTCTCTCTATCTCTCTTTCTCTCTATCTCAACCTCTCTCTCATTCTCTCTCACCCACTCCCTCTCTCTCTGCCTCTCCCTCTGTCTCCTCCTCTGCCTCTCTGTCTCTCTCAAAGGGGAAAACAATCACTGGAGAGTATTATTCAGGGTTGCTAAAAAGACTGAGATCTGTATTAGTAAGAAGAAGACGGGGAAAGCTTCGAAACGGAGTCCTGCTTTTGCATGATAACGCTCCTGCTCATCGAGCACGACAAGCCGTTGAGACAGCTGATCAGTGTGGCTATGAAATTCTTCCCCATCCACCATATTCACCGGATTTAGCTCCATCAGACTTCTGTCTGTTCCCAAACCTTAAGAAATCCATAAAAGGGCGCCGTTTTGAAGACATTGAAGTTGCGATTTCTGCTGTGGAAGAGTGGTTTCAAGCGCAAAATTACACGTTTTACTCTCAAGGACTTTTGAAGGTCAAGGACAGGTGGCAGAAATGTGTAACTATGCAGGTTGACTATTTAGAGAAATAAATGTAAGTGTGCCAAATTTTAAGTCTCTGGTTTTATTCCTTCATTGTCATGCTAAGAACATAGTGAACACCCCTCGTACTGTTTTTCAAATTGGTCTTAGTTGGTTGGTTGTGATGAAAAAAAAATACTTGCACATTTTCTTAAACATTACTTCCTACAGTCTTCAACAAAAATTCTAGGAATTTTTACTTTACATGTATTTCAGATTTTAAAATTGTAAGAGATTTCAGTCTTTTAAAAAGGGACACAACAAGTAAAATGCATGTGGGCTTTCAAGAGTTGTGTCTCTTCGCAGTGGACGCTCGGCACGACTGGCTGTGACGTAGCAGGGTAGCCAGTGGCGGGAAAACTCTCGCTAGACCTATAGGGCTGTCTCTATAATAGATAGATAGATAGATGGGTATATACTTAGATGTATTGCATTATATTTAATTCGTTTAATATTGTTTTTGGCTCCCTATTAACTTGACTCTCAATAACTAGGCACATCGGTTGAAAATTAAGGACCTTTCCCCACATAAATGTGCTTTGCTATGTTAGGTAAGCTGGACAAACATCTAGATCTAGATCTGAATTGCGTCTGCCATTAACCCAGGATGGTGCTCTCAGAATTTACTCTCGATAGTCCGGGGTAAAACAGGGAAACTCCGCAAGATTAAAAGTTTTGGTGACAGCCCAGCATTCAAAGTGCTGACTGTCCAACAGGACACAGTGTTGATTAATAACAATTTCTAGCGGCAAAGGCTTTCTAGAAGGGAGTGTTCGGAAACGTGTCTAGGGGGACCTTATATGTGTGGGAATAATAAACCTAGTTTACTGGAAGGGAAAAGAGAGGGGGTCGATTTGGGAATGTATGGATAAAAAATCCAGTTCAAATTGAAAAAAAAAAAACGGGGGGGGGGGGGGGGGGAGGCAAGTGGAACTTTTGATCAAGTGCTAGTGATTTCCATCTCAATAAGATCATACCATTTTTTTTTTATAAAGAAATCGATTTAAAAACGATTTAAAGTTTGCACAAGGCCATACTGACTGAGGTAGAGAAAATACACCGAGGAATTTTTTTAAAAATTGTGTCACCCATGACAGATAAAATAGGTGCTGTCATCGTGTTGACATAACAAGATTTACATATTTGTGCGAATGTTGAACCGGTAGCTACTTATGACGCAACTATATGTGACAGGCTTGGGGGGGGGGGGGGGGGAAGTGCCATGGAATCGAAGTTTTGCTATTCACGCTAGCCTGGTGAAAGTTGCATTGATCTTCCATTCTACTTGCTCCAAGCTAGGGGAACAACCAAAGGGATATTTTTACAATGTGTGACAGATTACATATTGAAAGAAGTGGGAAATGAGGAGGGAGCGGTGTAGACTGACACAGACGGAGAGAGAGAGAGAGAGAGAGAGAGAGAGAGAGAGAGAGATAGGATACATAGATAGATAGATAGATAGATAGTGGGTAGATGGCTGCCTAACCAGAGCTATCATACATACAGTGACAAGGAATAGACAACATTTATAAAAATGTAGGTTGGGAAAGATCAATAACAGTTTGCATGATATTTTTATATTAAAACTTTTAGACCGACTAAAATCCGAAACGTTGTTAGGACGAACATTTTGTGAAGGCCTCAATGTGTAGGCTTGCTTTAAATGGCCCAGACTCGATCAAGATTCCGGTTTTGAATATGGTTTTGATAGGTCTGTGACTGAATCTAAGCATATCGATCTTCAGAGACACACAGTGGAAGCTGGCATTCCCGCACTCTAGACACAGACATAGGGTGTAGATCTAGGTTTGCTTTATCTCATTCTCTCTCTCCCTCTCTCTCTCCCCCTCTCTCGCTCTCTCCTTCTCTCTCTCTCTCTCTCTCTCCCCCTCTCTCTCTCCCTGTCTCTCTCTCTCTCTCTCTCTCTCTCTCTCTCTCTCTCTGGGGGGCACGGTGGTCCTGGGGTAGAACATCGGCTTCCGACGCAAAAGGTCCCGGTTCGAATCCTGGCGATTGCGTTCCCTACTGGTTGGGTCGGTGTCAGTATAATGTGACCGGCTGAGACAGGAGTCATGGTATCCCCGCCCTGTCTCGTGTGTGGCAGCACATAAAATTGTCAGACGTCCGTCTTGGGGCCCGTCCACAATATAGCCTATATAGTGCTGATGTTGGACGTTGGGAGAGAGAGAGAGAGAGAGAGAGAGAGTACTGATGTTGGGCGTTAAACCAACTCAACTACAACTACCCATTTGGTAACATGAGCCACTAGAACCATAAACGGGCATTTAAAACTGCAAACGGCGGCACCGCTTGTCAACTCTCAGGGATGACAATGCATGATATATACATGTGTGTACTTTGGCAGATTACGGTTGGCACTCAGGGACTCTGGGAAGATTTAGGTCTAGACTTTGACCAGGTGCTTGAAAGGACGTCTAGACGTAATTATGGTGACCTTGGTCATATAATGCCATATATATATATTCTTTCCATAATGTTAAAGATTACAGATTTTTATAAATGAGACTGGATACTATACGTACGAGGTGATGATATCCTGGTTTCAGTGCTTATATTGCTCAATATTTCTCTCTCTACCCCCTCTCTCTCTTTCTCTCTCGCTCTCTCTCTCACCACCTCTCTTTCTGTATCTTTCTCTGTCTCATTTTATCTTTCACCATCTGTCTGTATGTCCCCTTCCCCCTCGCTATCCTCCCCTCTGTCTATCTGTC
>RQTK01000093.1:546644-622108 GCA_003991915.1 Elysia chlorotica
TACTACTCCTACTCCTACTCCGGCTGCCGAAGTAATATTTTAAATGCGAGTAAAGTTACCACAGCCTTTGGAAGCACTGGTCACATAATAGTTGGAGTCCAACACGTTTATCCGAAAGTTCTTTGTCGTTACAAATATCGTTTCCTGTTTATCCAATAAAGACATTAATTCATTTACCTCAATCCAAAACAGTTGTTGTAACTAGTACGTACCATAAACACTAATCGTAGAGTCATGTGACTCCAACAATGCCAGGAAGATTCCAGCGTTTCCCTAGAACTGCCCCACGACCAGGTGAGGGGAGAGCCTCCCGGGGAGCCAGCGGGTACACGACCTGGAGTCCGGCCTGCCACACACACACACACACGCACATACACACACATACACGCTCGCACGCATGCACACGCACACACACACACTGATCACAGGAGGCGCTTGAGTTTTTGTCTCCCCCTGGCTATGGTTAGTCAAGTTCGAACCTCCCTTTGCCAAGAATGCCAAGAAAATAATGGCGGCGGAAAGCATAGTGCATTTAGCATGCATGTATCGCACACTGGTAAGCTGTGCCCCTAACACACACCCATAGAGCCACGGCGCCTTCTACTAACCCCCCCTCCCCCCCAAATCCCGCCGTTTTTTTTATCCCACTCGGCGTAGATCGAAATCCTTCAAGGGGAGTCCGGTCGTTCCGCTTGATTGGAGCCGTCAGATTATCTGGCTATTGTCGCGCAATGTGCGAGGCTTGTGTGTACAGTGCTCCTTCAAAACCTACTAATCAACTAATGTAAGGATTAACAACACTGTGCATTTATGTATGTCAGTTCAGGTCTTAATTTTGTATTGAAATGAAGTCTACATTAATTTACTCATGTCTTGGCACAGTGGTAAAAAATAACATGTAATGAACTAATACTATTGGAATATTTTTCTAACTCAGAACGTAAATGGCTGTTTTGGAATATTGTGGAGAAATTGGCGAATGCAGTGAAAGACAACTAGTTAATCCTCATATTTTAATGTTGGCATAAAGACGTTCTTTAAATCAAATTGAATTGGCTTATAGTCATAGTAAGAGTACGAGTACTCAACAAGCCAGTTACTAATAGCGGATTCATGCTTGGGGTCCAAAAAAGCGGCTTTATCTTCTCCGTTGGAGTCTTTGATGTGAAGCTTGTAAAGCTAGATCACTTTCCAACATCCGCCGCCATCGATGTGAAGCTTGTAAAGCTAGATCACTTTCCAACATCCGCCGCCATCGATGTGAAGCTTGTAAAGCTAGATCATCTTCCAACATCCGCCGCCATCGATGTGAAGCTTGTAAAGCTAGATCATCTTCCAACATCCGCCGCCATCGATGTGAAGCTTGTAAAGCTAGATCACTTTCCAACATCCGCCGCCATCGATGTGAAGCTTGTAAAGCTAGATCATCTTCCAACATCCGCCGCCATCGATGTGAAGCTTGTAAAGCTAGATCACTTTCCAACATCCGCCGCCATCGATGTGAAGCTTGTAAAGCTAGATCATCTTCCAACATCCGCCGCCATCGATGTGAAGCTTGTAAAGCTAGATCATCTTCCAACATCCGCCGCCATCGATGTGAAGCTTGTAAAGCTAGACCATCTTCCAACACCCGCCGCCATCGATGTGAAGCTTGTAAAGCTAGACCATCTTGCAACATCCGCCGCGTGTCCAGTCCTGGGGAGGCGGGCAGCTCTGTGCCAGTTTGAAGCGAGCGCGCCGTCAAGCCGTGTATTTCAAGCGCTCTAGATATCCCTGCGGGTCGGTGCTAGCTTAGCAAAGCGGGCCCTTTTGTAGACTTCACTCCAGAAAAGGCCAACAAATTAATGTAGCACCACTGTTAGGAAAGCCGCTCTCTCCAAGCTTTGCGTCTCCTACGTTCCCAGAGGCGATCCTCTATGGAGACGGGTCCCAAGCCTAACGTCTGAGAATTTTACATGCTGCTACACAGAAACAGTGCGGGGCTGTCATAGTCGTCACACTACACGGACCCCGATCTAACTAGTAGAAGTTCTACGGAAATAACGCTGAACATCCTCTGCTTGTGGTTCTTAACAATTCTTTTGCTCTTTTCATAAATTTCTGCATATGTGCATTGAGAATTTTGTTTCCGGGTTTGATACCTAGGCTGCAGGCCGACTCGTTGCATTCAACGCTGCTTTCCATCTAGTGTGACTATACAGAGTTACTGTTCAGTGTTTATGAGCATCTGTGTGTGAGAGAGAGAGAGAGAGACAGGCAGAGAGAGAGAGAGAGAGAGAGAAAGAGACAAAGAAGAGAGAGAGAGACAGAGAGAGAGAGAGAGAGAGAGAGAGAGAGAGAGAGAGAGAGAGAGAGAGAGAGAGAGAGAGAGAGAGAGAGACAGAGACAGAGAGAGACAGACAGAGAGAGAGAGAGAGAGAGAGAGAGAGAGAGAGAGAGAGAGAGAGAGACAGAGAGACAGAGAGAGATATATATATATTGTTGTTAAACCAAGGCCAAATCTAAGTGTTGGTGTTTTTCCCTCTATTTATCTTTGATATTTTTATTATATGTTTTTATTGTCAAACGTATGTAAATGTTGCCGTATGAACAAAAAAGAAGAGCGTGTTCAAGGAATGTTTACATTTTGAATCTGTGAAGGCGCCACATTATGTTCATCCAATACAATGATAATTATTTAAACCTCAAGCTGGACACAGGCTAAAACCCTGCGGCTCGAGGACGTCAAACAAATACTGGTTCCATCTCTGTAGAAACACCAAACAGGCAAGAACCAGCAATTCAACGGAAATTGTTTTATTACAAGCTTTAATACAAGTATATATATAAAAGTTATAAATGTACGCATTCTAAAGATAAAAGTGTTTTAAAAAGTCCACAGTCTGCCAGCGCCAGTCTGACCAGTTAAAATCGTACAACGAAACAGTTTGAAAACAGCTCGCCCAAGTTCGAGTCATCATTTTGAAAGCAGGGAGAGGCGGTTACATTTCAATGTAAAAATCAATTATGTAGGAAATAAATATATATTCCTTATTTTCTTGTCTATAATGTCCTCCTTCATCATTGACTCAGTTAGATCGATAAAAGCAGACAGCATCAGTTAGCGACAACAATAGCTTTTAAATTAGCTACACATACAATGGCGAATATATAATGTAAGGCTTAATAGTATGTTCATAAAATATATAACAAAAGAAAAAATATTCGAGGACGGATTCAGTTTAGTAAAACACATAGGAATATAAATCTTTGGGGCTTCATGAAAACATTTATAAATAAAATGCAATGAAAATACATCAACATGAAAATGAAGCAGATCTTTCAAAAGCATAACTTTATCTGTTAGTTTCAGTTTATGTAAGATTCTGTTTCTGTTTACGCGTGAAGAATGCCAGAAAAGATGTAATAAAGGTCTCCAATTATATATTCCATATTTAGCTTTTGTATATTAAGCGCAACATTGTTTTTTTAAATACAACTTCTTGCATTCCTCAAAACCATCCATCTATCTGTCCTCGCAGAAAGTTGCAAAAGAGTTAACATAAACCGGAACTCAGTTCTAGAAAGTGGAGCCATTCCGTTATAAACAAACACAGTACAAGACAATTCCCCAGATTTGAATATTGAAACTATAGTTAGGACTGCCATCTATCATAAAAGAAACCACTCGAAAGTCTGATGATGTAGTACATTGCGAAAAACCTTGCCACCACTGGGTTAAAGACTTTACATCGTGATACATAAATATAACATGAATAAGAGGATTTATGTAAAAACAACTCATGATATAAAAATATGAAATTGAATCTGACAGTATCTTCAGCAAAATGTCACCTCATTCTTAAAGGGTCTTTCAGGATCATTGATTGCCTACGCAAATCCAACATCATCACAAATAAAGCATATAAGTATTCTTGAAGTATACATTTTCTTTTGTAATTTACAAAAATCCTTTTTAATTACAAAGAGTGCAGTTTCAAGCTGTTATCCCATAGTCTTATCAATAATTTATACAAGATAGAAAAATGTGTGTTAATTGTTATCTTAGAACACGAGATTCAAAATTAATGGTTAGGAGTAATTTATAACACATACTCAGAAGTAAAAAAAACTAAAAAACAATATTATTGTCATCTATAAAAGAATATCACAGCCAATAGCCAAACTATCACAGATTGCAGTACATGATCAGAGGAACTATCAAGTAAATTTAAATACGGCATAGCCACTGAGAATAGAACTATAATATGATCAAGTGTGTAAATACATATAAGAAACAATGCAATGCAACCTAGTTAGGTTTATCAATGCTAATTGAAAAACGGCTTTGATAAACTTATAATAAATAGAAATATCACTAAATCTAAAAAGTTGATATACTATCAATAACATACTTCACGTGTTGAATACAATGATATAGCCTTCTAAAGACACTCTTTCAATACTTGAGGTACATTCCTAGAACTTGTTTATTTATAAGTACTTGTTAATTGTAAGTAGCTTAAAGTGTTTATTCAAGTTTGTTATTAGCATGAAGCAAGTATTACCAAGCATAAAACGGTATGCATGAGATCACAGAGAAAGAGCTAACAACATGAAATAATAAGGCAAAAGTAACACTTTATACTTCGCTCATGAGTGATGATAAAATAATTGGAAATTAAAGAAACTTTGACAATATTCTAATTACGAGTGATTAAACAAAATTTTAGTTTTCACCACAGATAGTTATGATGGTGAACAGTACTACCACACCCAGTCACCCGTGCCAAACCCAGACTGGCAACCTTCGCCTTGGGCGGCCTTCAAAGTGCTGGGGTTGAGATAAAATGAAAAACAATCTCATTCCTCTAAACCATGGGCTTGCTACAAGAAGATGGGACCAGTTTGTGAAGCTTCCCACCGGCAAAGCACAACATGACCTTTGACTTTGTCACTAATTAGCCGTGTTATTTGAACTAGACCCTTCATGACTTGTCACAGCAAATAGTTAGGTCTATACGTGTAAGACATAAACTAGACTTGATTTCAAATGAATCTTGATATGAATAATTCTCAATGCAAGTTCATTGGCATTCTTGACCCCAAGCAGTTTTTTACTTAGAACGCTAAACACACGTGTCATGGTGTCATGATTAAAACATGACTTGTCACAGCAAATAGTTAGGTCTATACGTGTAAGACATAAACTAGACTTGATTTCAAATGAATCTTGATATGAATAATTCTCAATGCAAGTTCATTGGCATAATTGACCCCAAGCAGTTTTTTACTTAGAACGCTAACAACACGTGTCATGGTGTCATGATGAAAGATAGATTCCCCTCCATGCCGCCAGTTTTTTACTTAGAACGCTAAACATGCGTGTCATGATGTCATGATTTAATATAGATTCCCCTCCACGCCGCCAGTTTTTTACTTAGAACGCTAAACATGTGTGTCATGATGTCATGATTAAATATAGATTCCCCCCCCCCCTCCGTACAGCCAGTTTTTGACTTAGAACGCTAAACACAGGTGTCATGATTAAATATAGATTCCCCTCCATGCCTAGACCATAGATATCACAATACAAGGGCAATGATTAAAGCTAACACTTAATAAATAGAATATACACAGTATGGATTGCACTACAAGCCTATCAAGTTACGGAAAAAAACATCAAATAGAAATGATTATTGATAAAAATGTATTAAATAGACTAGTCTACTTGCAGATAACTGCATAATAATAAATTAAATTGTTACTTTTGTTAGATAAGGCGCCAAACATAAAAAATGTATGCAGTACGCTGTTTATATTTATAGTGACGTCTTTCTTTTTTAAGTCTTGTTTCACTTGTAATCACTTTCATCATCTTCATCATCATCCTCATCATAATCATCATCTGTGTCCTCATCGTCAACATCATTGTAGATCATCTACAGTAATAATAAAAGAGAAAGACAAATGGAAGTTCTTGTTAAAAGTTACCATTAAACTAAAGCTCAAACTAACAGCTTCAACAATGGCCGTTTGGTTTGTAAACCTTAAAATTTGTATTGAACTTTCTGAACAAAAAATCCAAAAGGCGATGAATCTCAATGGTAGAGAAACCATGTGTTTGTTTTTATAGAAATTATCATTTCTTACATAAACATTTCAAATGTAATATTTAGTCCTGGCTGCGATTAATGAATTAATGTCTTTATCTGTTCTGAAGTTTTGAGGCAATAATATTATCTCTTAAATAATTATGTAAATCAGAAGCAAAACTCACATCAATTAGTGTAAGCTGCAAAACATGTAGTTTTTAACTTGGATTCACGGGTTTATTTTCTAAGCAAGTTCAAGGTCACTCATTGAATTCATGAAACATCTAAATTAGTGATTTTAAAAAGCTAAAAATGGCAAACAAAGAAAAAAATGACAACATTGTTCTAAAATAATTATGGTTCACTGGCAAACTCTACCACGCTTTATTGGTTCACAATGAATAAAAGATTAAATCATTTTAAAATGACGGACAAACATGGAGATTTTTTTTTTACACAGATAAAAATGTGTGAGATTGCGACTTGCCCGGCATGAGATGGAAGTGTGTCTGTCCCAGTCTTGTGAGGCGAACCACACAGAACAAATTTATGTGCCCAAACTGCGGGTTTTCAATTACTACACAGAACAGGATTTTATGGAAGTGTGGCTGTCCCAGTCTTGTGATGCGATTCACACAAAACAAATGTGCCCAAACTGCGGGTTTTCAATTACTACACTGAACAGGATTTTACTTTAAAACTTGCAGACATGAAGGGAGTATGAATGAACGTTTTTTAAATTAGTTTTGTAATATAATGTTTAAAGATTTTTTCGTTCATTGGCAATGGTAGTAAAATTACTCTTTTTTTTTAAGCGAAATAAATTGCTTTTAAAATTTAAAAATTCAGTTAGCGCAGATTTATAAACATTGAAAGCTTGTTAAGATACAGACAAAGATTGAACTTGCAGCCAACATCGTGGGAGAAGAAAGCGTTTGAAATTTAAGGACTAGTCAGCAAGGTATTTGGTACATGTGTATGCACAATACATGTGCAAATCATAAGAATTGTCACCACAACACATGTTAAAACAAAAAGACTAGTCAAAAATATTAGTACCTCACAAACAGTAGATGTGAAACTAAAACACTAGCTAGAAATGTTAGTAGTACATGGGCGGTTGATATTATTTTACTCGCCAGTGATTAGTAATAAATGTGCAGTTGATACGTTTTTTTACTAGAAATCAATGTTAGTAGCACCTGTGCAGTTATTACTACTTTACTCGCCAGCGATATTAGTAGTACATGTGAGATTGTTGTTGTTTTTTTCTTTACTAGAAATCAATGTCAGTAGCACGTGTGCACTTCATACTAAGATACTAAGAGATAAACTTTATTCATCCAGTTTGGACATTTTTTCTGGGCATAGCCCACATTTATGGGTTCATTAATAGCACATGTGTGGTTAATACTATTTTACTAGAAATCAATGTTAGTAGTACATGTGTGGTTAATACTATTTTACTAGAAATCAATGTTAGTAGTACATGTGTGGTTAATACTATTTTACTAGAAATCAATGTTAGTAGTACATGTGTGGTTAATACTATTTTACTAGAAATCAATGTTAGTAGTACATGTGTGGTTAATACTATTTTACTAGAAATCAATGTTAGTAGTACATGTGTGGTTAATACTATTTTACTAGAAATCAATGTTAGTAGCACATGTGTGGTTAATACTATTTTACTAGAAATCAATGTTAGTAGTACATGTGTGGTTAATACTATTTTACTAGAAATCAATGTTAGTGGCACATGTGCGGTTAATACTTTTTTACTCGCCAGATATGTCAGTTGTGAGGTATCAACTTACAACAAAAGTAAAACATAAAAAGTGTTCAGGACATAGAAATGGTGCTCGTGTCAAAATCACGATCAGAATCAGAGTCTAAGGGGAGGTGCAGCGAGGAGACCTGTGAAGGATATCAAAGTTTGGGCGAGAAATTTGAGAATTTTATTGATCAGCCTCAAGAGAGTTCTAGATTCGCCCCCTCCTAGGAGCCTACTCTGGCTGATACAAGTAATAATAATATCCTTCAGCCATCGTGACAAATCTGTCTTTCTCTCTGACTGGTTTCTATGGCTGATACAAAAACAAAAACCTTCAGCCACCGTGACAAATCTGTCTTTCTCTCTGACTGGTTTCTATGGCTGATACAAACAGCCTTCAGCCACCGTGACAAATCTGTCTTTCTCTCTGACTGGTTTCTATGGCTGATACAAACAGCCTTCAGCCACCGTGACAAATCTGTCTTTCTCTCTGACTGGTTTCTATGGCTGATACAAACAGCCTTCAGCCACCGTGACAAATCTGTCTTTCTCTCTGACTGGTTTCTATGGCTGATACAAACAGCCTTCAGCCACCGTGACAAATCTGTCTTTCTCTCTGACTGGTTTCTATGGCTGATACAAACAGCCTTCAGCCATCGTGACAAATCTGTCTTTCTCTCTGACTGGTTTCTATGGCTGATACAAACAGCCTTCAGCCATCGTGACAAATCTGTCTTTCTCTCCAATCTCTGACTGGTTTTTATCGCTATTAGAAAAGATAACAGGCCCCATGAATGCTGCATCAAGTGTGATTGGATTGAGGAGAGGCAGACCACTGGAATAATTATAAGCAGCTTTGGAATTTTTATTTACCACAGTGGTAGAAGCCGGTTTTAGTGAAAGTGGTCGAAAAATGATTGCACTTTGTGGGATTAGAACCCTCGACTTGCAGATGCAGCAGGACCGAATTGCCTTGCCACTTAAAGCAAACATGGTTTATACCACTAGACCACTGTGGAAAAATACCTAAAAAATTCCTAATCTATCTTTAATTATTCCAGTGGTCTGCCTTTCCTGAATCTAATTTATAAATTACAAAAAATTGGATTTTCCCAATCAAGAAAGCAAATCACTTAAAGAGACTTAGTAAGAGCCCAAGCCATGAAACTCCTTTTTTTTAGGAGCGTAGTGGTATAGCTGTAAAAAAAATGACCGCATTGAGTGGCAAGGTAATTTGGTGCCGCTGCATCTACAAGTCGAGGGTTCTAATCCCACAAAGTGCAATCACTGTTCAACCATTTTTACTAAAAGCCTACTTATACCACTGTGAAAAAATACCTACAGAATTTCAAATCTACTTATCAAGTAAGATTGGCAGCATTATTAAAATTCCCCATACAGGCACAAAGCCCTCGCAAAGCGACACCAAACTTTACACCATTAAAAAAATAATTAACATGTGGAGAAGGTTAATTTTTTGAAACAAAATCTCATTAGTTGAAGATGCATAGATTAGGAATGTTTGACAATCTTCCCTTTCAAAATGTCTATTTTGACAAATGTTGTAGTCTTTCTCTATGAAGAATATATTAAGATTTAGATGAGCTTTTTTTTATTTCTAAAATTACATAGACATCATCAGATTATTTCATGTCAAAATTGGCAATTTTAGTTTTTAAGTGAAGTTAGGTGATACAAAAAAGAAAAAAATTTCAAAAGTTAAAATGTCTCTTTTTTATTATATTTAACCCATAATTTACCAGCCATCTGACAATTTTACTGTGATAAATTACCGGGTCAAGGGGCATAACTCTATTTTTTTTCATACTTCGGTCATAAAAATCTTTAATAACATCTTAATCATGAAAAATAAAATTATGTGAATAATACCATATTTTGCAGAAATGGATAAGCTTTTAATTGATATACAACATGCTGATACAATATGGCATCTACTGTCTGAAAAAAAATAATAAAGAGAAAAATGGAACAACGAATTTGGTTTTTGGTCTGTTTCATTGAAACTTTCAATGTTTTGCCACAGAACAGAACCAGGAATGTAAAGTTTGAAAAAATCAATAGCATCTGCAGATTAATCAAAGTCTAAAATATAAATGATTGGGCCTGTTCTGCAGGTAGATAGCTCTACTTCAACATCATGAAGGGTAGAGGACTAGGGGAAAGGGCTGTTTGGATCGTTTGGAGTGGGGTCAGAATCTAGATCTAGATCTAGATTATCATCTAGATCTAGATCTAGATTATCATCACTGTCTTCTTCTTCCTCATCACCTCCATGTTCAAACTCAATATCATTCTCCTCATTGCCCTCCTCTTCATCTACAGGGCTGTCTTTCTCTACAAAGTCTTCTTGAGAAAAGTGTCTAGCCAAGTCATTGAGGAAATTAAAAGCCGTTTTTAAAAAAATCACGGCTTTGAAACCAGTCAACCGATTCACATGCGGTAAACTGAAAATGAAACTAGAACGTTTCAGCAATGCGAGGAACTCTTCTTCGAGAAAGTATAAAAATTATAAATAGGCGTTATTCCGTATTATAAAAGTGTATGCAAAACCAGTTTCATAGCGGGCGATAGCGGGCGATCCGGGATAATACCATAACGGGCGATAGCGGGCGCTACGGTAAATTATGGGTTAAGACACATACATGAAAAATAACAGCATCTGTCTTTCTCTCCAATCTCTGACCGGTTTCTATGGCTGATACAAACAGCCTTCAGCCATCGTGACAAATCTGTCTTTCTCTCCAATCTCTGACTGGTTTCTATCGCTATTAGAAAAGATAACAGGCCCCATGAATGCTGCATCAAGTGTGATTGGATTGAGGAGAGGCAGACCACTGGAATAATTATAAGCAGCTTTGGAATTTTTATTTACCACAGTGGTAGAAGCCGGTTTTAGTGAAAGTGGTCGAAAAATGATTGCACTTTGTGGGATTAGAACCCTCGACTTGCAGATGCAGCAGGACCGAATTGCCTTGCCACTTAAAGCAAACATGGTTTACACCACTAGACCACTGTGGAAAAATACCTAAAAAATTCCTAATCTATATCTATAATTATTCCAGTGGTCTGCCTTTCCTAAATCTAATTTATAAATTTAAAAAAATTGAATTTTCCCAAACAAGATAGCAAATCACTTAAAGAGACTTAGTAAGAGCCCAAGCCATGAAACTCCTTTTTTTTTAGGAGCGTAGTGGTCTAGTGGTAAAAAATATGACCGCATTTAGTGGCAAGACGATTTGGTGCCGCTGCATCTACAAGTCGAGGGTTCTAATCCCACAAAGCGCAATCATTGTTCGATCATTTTTACTAAAAGCCTACTTATACCACTGTGAAAAAATACCTAAAGAATTTCAAATCTACTTATCAAATAAGATTGGCAGGATTATTAAAATTCCCCATACCAGGCACTAAGCCGTCGGAAAGTGACACCAACCTTTACAACATTAAAAAAACAATAAACATGTGGAGAAGGTTAATTTTTTGAAACAATATCTCATTAGTTGAAGATGCATAGATTAGGAATGTTGAACACTTTAACTGCCCATTTTGACAATCTTCCCTTTCAAAATGTCTATTTTGACAAATGTTGATATTTATAGTCTTTCTCTATGAAGAATATATTAATATTTAGATGAGCTTTTTTTTTTATTTCTAAAATTACATAGACATTATCAGATTATTTCATGTCAAAATTGGTAATTTTAGTTTTTAAGTAAAGTTAGGTGTCGATACAAAAAAGAAAAAAAAATTAAAATTGCAGTAAAGCAGCTGTTGCTAACATGCAGAAGTGATGGAGAAAGAAAAAACTTAAGGCGAGGAATAAGCACACAAAAAATATATATATTGAGAAAAGTGAACGTGCAGAGCAGAGAAAGTCGGAGAACGTCCACGCCACACTGACCCCGTGACGTCTCTGTCGAGGCGACGGCCCACGCGGATCCTGATTGGGCGAGTCGTGGGTGGAGTACTGTCCCCTGGACGTCAGTGTGCCCGAGGCCATGGTGGATGTGCCGAACGTTCCTGAACTTCCGGTCTGGGTGAACGAGCGAGACAAGCCAGAGGCCTCCAGTAGCGCTGCGCGGAATTGCTGCAGAGAGAGAGAGAGTAATTGTCTACCACAGCAAGAGATAAAATTGACATTTAAAACAGAAGATATTGACAATCATAATATTTATAATGATAAACTCTGGACACATAATTTTATCTTTTCACTCTCAATAAAAGCTTCCAAAGTTGGTGTCGACAGAATTGAAGTAATGTCTACCCTAAAAAAGAACCATTTACACAAAGTGATCAAAGCTCAAATGACAAGGATTTTCTAGTGGTAGGAAAGAGCAGGCCACAGCTGCTTGCTGTGAGGGAGAATTATCTGTCGACCGATCTAGCTGTGAGGGAGAATTATCTGTCGACCGATCTAGCTGTGAGGGAGAATTATCTGTCGATCGATCTACTCACATCCATGTCGACGTCAGAGTCAATGCTGTGCACAGATTCAAAGCACTCGGACAAATACTTGAGCGCCCGGGCGTGGAACATCATCTCAATCTGCACAAACTCACTCAGCACCGCCTGCAGTTGGGACAATCACACACGATAAGAACAAACATTTAAAGTAAGAGCAAACACAAAGTTATCTCAATGTTGGTTATGGGACAATCACACACGATAAGAACAAACATTTAAAGTAAGAGCAAACACAAAGTTATCTCAATGTTAGTTATTTACATTATTCAGCATAGGTACCTCATGATACTTTCCAAGCTAAGGTTTACATCATACAAAATCTCCAAGCACAATATATGGTGGAAAGCTTGGATTATCCCTCAATTTGCAAGGAACACTTTGTAAGTCATTCCATGAAATGATTTGCTTGTTTGAGCAAGATGCTATAAACAACACATTACTTTGAATTTTGGATACTAGTGAAGTAGCAAAAGAATATCAATTATTTATTCCATAGCCTTTGTTCAGCTGTGCTTTAACCTCTAAGTCCTTATACCGCTGCTTTGCACTGTTGCCTGCCTTCCCTATACTACTGCGCTACCGTTGGCGTCATTTATTGACTACTTATGTAGACCACATCCATTGATTCAGAAAAAGTCATGGAAAAAGTAAAACAGTAATTTAAAAAAAACTGTGATTTAAAAGTTAATTTGTAACAAACAAAACAAAAATAAAACCCAATGTGAGGTGATTATCGGCCGACCTTCATATCCGCCAGCTTATTCCTCTCAAACTGGTCTATCTCAGATATGAGGTTTTCTCCGTAAATGCCCGTCTCTTGTCGCATTCTCTGAAGATCCTTCATCGCCTGAGGCAATGAAATCAACATAAATTATAAAATAATCTCATTTCATTGAGCAGCAATGTTTAATAGAAGGCAACACTAATTGTCCTAAATAGGCTGTCCTAAAGAAATAAAATTGATTTATCTTTCTCAATGAAAGCAAACAATAAAATATTTTCATTGAAATATTATGGAATGTGTAATTTTGAGGCGTCAATTTATATGTGTAAATATGTGTAATTTAGGGGTATTAGGATTCTTTTTCTGCCTTTCCCTGGCAGAGCAAAAAAAAAAAAACAGAATAAAAAAAAGTGGAGATGACAGATAAACAGGAGTAAGTGAAGAAAAGTGGAGATGAGAGATAAACAGGAGTAAGTGAAGAAAAGTGGAGATGAGAGATAAACAGGAGTAAGTGAAGAAAAGTGGAGATGAGAGATAAACAGGAGTAAGTGGAGATGAGAGATAAACAGGAGTAAGTGAAGAAAAGTGGAGATGAGAGATGAACAGGAGAAAAGTGGAGATGAGAGATAAACAGGAGTAAGTGAAGAAAAGTGGAGATGAGAGATAAACAGGAGTAAGTGGAGAAAAGTGGAGATGAGAGATAAACAGGAGTAAGTGAAGAAAAGTGGAGATGAGAGATAAACAGGAGTAAGTGAAGAAAAGTGGAGATGAGAGATAAACAGGAGTAAGTCGAGATGAGAGATGAACAGGAGTAAGTGGAGAAAAGTGGAGATGAGAGATAAACAGGAGTAAGTGGAGATTGACGCCGCCGTCACAGTATCCGTCAGACGTTTGATGGAAGCTCACCTTGGACTGGGAACTGGGTTAAGTAAAATAGGTAAAAGACAAAAATCAGTAACACTTTTCACAGCCTCTTTTCTTTCCTGGTGGTAAAAAAATTACCAAGAACATAGCTCTAAGAGGACTTTAAGAACTCAAATATTGCATACATCTGGCTCAGTTAATCACAAAGGTTAGCTCAATTCATCAGTGTTTCAGCCTTTTCTCATCCAAATCTATACAATTTTGTTATTATGCATTACTCATTAGGTTCCTAAATTAAGAAATGAACCACCTTAATTGCATGCAGTATTGCAAACAAAATTTGCTGAAAAAGTTAGCAATGGTGTTTAAAGGCTATAAAGATGGGAAAGAAGTCAGGTTATTGTTCAACAGCAACAAAAAGAGAGTGTAGATCAGACCAAACATTCTTGCATATCTCTCTTCAAAGACTTTAATTTCAACACTAATCAATGGAAACAAAAAGAAAAGGATACGACTTGTGGATCTGAAGCAGGCAGCTTCTGATGCAGCTTCTCTAGCTTTGCCAGCTGCTTCCTCTCTCTGTCCCACGCGTTCTGGTTGTTCTTTACCGTCGACTGAAGACAACGCACACACACACAAAGTCATAAGGCTCAATTATCTGGGTTTAGAATGTCTGATTCCTTAGAGTAAATACAAGTACAAAACTTCTGCAAAAGCTTTTGAAAAAAAGAATAATCATATCCAATGACCTTTTATTAGGTGTCCAATTTTTTAAAATTTCTGTATGAACATAAAGTTAAAAAGAAACTAATTTAGCATTAGTAAAGAAGATATAACCTAAATGCTTGTGAACGTTAAGATTGACAGGCTGAGATCTGAACCTGTTATAGTGTCCAAGCTCTAGGCCTCTCACTGACAATGACGAGTGGTGTGCTATCTGACGCGACCTGGAGGTCAGTTTCTAGATGTCCAAGTAAACTAAAATTATTTACAGAATAAGCCGCTTTTCTTTGACCCATTTAAAACTATCCTTATAAAAGCAATTTTGTAAATGATCTACCTCCTAAACACAAATTTCACCAAATATGGTATTACAAATAACATAGTATGACACACTTACCTTCATATTTTTACAGACTGTTCCATATTTCATAAATGGTTTAAGAACTTTGGCTTCTAATCGTTTTATCTGTGGAAAGATATAGGAAAAATGATTTTTATATAAAATATACCACGGTGGCAAAATATGTTCACTTTAGAGCAGCGAGCTCTAACAGTCTAAGCCTATAAATCTTCCAGCTCTATCTGACAGCTCACCACGGGCGGGCAAGCACTGTCTCTGGTCAGAAATTTGACCTGTGAGGCAGGAAAAGGCATGCGGATGGAATGTGCGATAAAATAAAGTGTTGAGTTTTGAAATTTTACCCCTAAGAATGCGCACAGGCAACCGATCGACACCTGCATCGGTGAAAAGTCATTAATCTCCCGATGACTCCCCGTGAGGCGGTGGTTGTCGCTGGCCTGTTAGGTGTCTGCTTATTTATTTCTCAAAACTAAAGTGAACGGAATCAGTGCATTTTCGCCGCCGTGTGACAGGTGTATGTAACAAAAGTTTTAAAATACAATTACACTGATTTTAATTTACAAGCAGTGCCAGTCATAGAGAGCGAGGCAAATCACAGCTATTTACTTGGTGAACCTTGAGGGAATCTCCATGGCTGCATCCTTAATAGAATGAGAATAAGTGGATCGGTTAGTCTGGTTCTCACCCTGCCTCTCTTCATTCCCATTTAAAAAAGAATAAAGAAATATAGCTATAATTGTGATCACAACTATCAAAAACTGTTTTTTTCCCAACCTCCGTGTCTCTGTAATCTTGTACAGCTGCAAAGTTTTCAGCAAAAGTCATCAAACTTGAGGTGGACGAATTGTTGAGTTTCTCTGTCTGAGCGTACTCCTTCAGATGATGGGCAAAAAGATCCCCTGTAATTTGTTACGGAAACAAAATTATGAAAATAAATAGAGATTGATGAATCAAAACTAGAAATTGATGAATCAAAACTAGAGATTGATGAATCAAAACTAAATAGAGATTGGTGAATCAAACCTAGAAATTGATGAATCAAAACTAGAGATTGATGAATCAAAACCAAATCATGAAATCTGAGAGCTTTAAATATAGATAAAAAATAATTTTTGAAAGTATTTTTAAGGGTTGTTTTTTCTGCAATAAATTTAGCATCATTATTCATCAATTGTATTAAATAGAGAAACAAAGCTTTGCTATTTTGACTACCTCAGAGAAGGTTTGTATTCAAGTTAGATATCCTACACTCTGAGAACTATTTGTCACCAGTATATATATATATATACCCATTTCAAAGTCTATTTCAAAGGTATAGTTTGACATTTGAAAATTCCCTTATACTGAGAATACTTCAAATTTACCCACAAGATCTGATGAAGAAGCTCATAACGAGATACTTAGAAATATAAATGTATGTTTTCAACCAACCTTTGTCTCGTAATCTTGCAGACTTTCTGATGACAGAGCCGAGTGTCTCACAAAAAAGTCCATAATATTTCTCTACAGTTGCAACCCTTGACTGAGCAAACTTGGCTTGCCCTTCTCTGTAAATTAAAAAAAAATTGTTATACTGTAGTTGTTGGTTCAGATTTATTTCTGTACTTAGTCCTGCAATATTGCCCTTATAAAAAGTTTTGAACAAATTTTGTTTTTAATTTATGTTTTTCTGATCAGCTTCGAGTATATTTGTCAGCAATGTTAGCAAAAAAGATTTAAAACAAAATCTCTCTTTACACCAGAAGTTCTTATAAATTATCATGGATTTTGTTAAAAATGAATTGTGTTGTAGTTTTAATAATGCTATATTTTTGTGTGTGTGTGATCAGGAACTACTTCAATTTGGTGGGGGGGGTTCTCTATAAAGTGAGGGAGAATTCTCTCCCTCTCTCGGGGTTTAATGTCTCCTAGGTTCCTCTGGAGGGTCTTATATGGCAACGAGCCCCAAAAATAACATCTAACAATTTAATGTGCTGCCACACACAAGACAGGGCGGGGATACCATGACTCCTGTCTCAGCCGATCGCATTATAATGCATCGACCCAACGAGTTACAGGGGACGAACATAGAAAAAATAAATTTGCCGATTGTGGGATTAGATCCGTGGACCTCTTGATCTGGAAACCAACGCTCTACCACTTGAGCTAGTTCTCTAAGCTAGATCTAGATACATACATAAATATGTAGGCCTACCTAGATTCTAAATCTAATAGTGGTACATGTATTAAGATATTATTTATTTTTCAACTGACACCATAAATATATGACAGTTTGATTGGAGGCATGCAGTTTTGTGCCAACCCAGTTTTTTACAGGACCATCTTGCTTCGACTGTGCTTTAACTTTGCGAGGTGGCAGTTGTCACCAGCACGATTTCAAAAAGTAAATGAATGCAAAATTTCAACATGGGAAGCAAATTGTCAAATTATTTAAAACCACTTTCTTCTTAAATAGTCTTGTGACAAACTGAGCACTCTCGTTTGATCATGGTCATGATTGGGGGGGAAAAAAAAAGAAAACAATCTATACATTACCGTACTGCTACAAAAGTTTTAGAAAGAGAATAAATCTGGTGGCACTTCTTGAGTTTTGTGGTCCCTTACCTGTGAGGGATCAAATGGGTGGTCGGTCGTAATACGATTATCAAAATTGAACAACATACTTGCCAGCTGTACTCCCTATCTTTTTGTTATTTGAACAAAAAAATTTAATAAATATATATATTTATACCTGCCAGCTGTACTCGCTGTCCTTTTGTTGTTGTTTTTTTCCTTTCTTGTATTGGCATTATTTGTTTGATTTTTTTTTAAAAAGACATAGAGCAATTCGATTGTATTCAATTATTGATTTTAACACGGGTACAATTCGGGCGGGGAAGAGGGGTGAGACGAACATACGCAAGCACTTATAAGCTGATGCAACCAACTCAACTCAACTCTCTCTATATCTGTCTCTCTCTCCCCACGGGTTGGCTGGCTCCGATGTAATCGAATCTCACCCACCCACCCAATTGATCGTCTACAGGTGAAGGGCCACAATACTCAAGGGGTGCGAATCTGGCGAACTGGCAATTGTTTACATTGGTTACGGTGTGTTTTAAGTCCGTGTGAGTAATGTTACAGAGTCAATATTTGAAAATAAGATGAATTGCATCAAATGTTACCTGTTTGCTACTGTACTGCTGACTTCACTCATCTTTGATGAATGTTTGTGAGTGAAAAGACACCGGGTTCATCCACGGCTCGCCAAAGTGGACAAGAAATTTTCGCTCGGGCGGAAAAGGCAATAATGCACTTAAAAAACTAAAGAGTTCTCATTCACAGTAGCTGTTTAGAGAACTACCGGTGGTGGAACTGAAATGAAAAAATGTCTGTAAAATGTATGTATTGTGTCAGCTCTTATGCCTCAGGCAACATCTCCATCGCATGTAGGGAAACCTGGGAAAGCAACAGTAGACTAAGAGCTTTGTGTGACTGAAAATTATTAAATGTAATGTAACGTTAGACGCTATAAACCTATTTTACCGACTGTTATTAGAGGAAATGTGTAGTCGATTTACAACAAAATGGACAAACTGTGTGCTTATGCTAATTATGACAATCGTTTTATGTAAAACCTGTAGATTGCTGTGTTTCAACAAAACTTGGTTGTACCAAAACATTTTGGATGATAATGTTGCTTTAAATGGTTTTCATCTTTTCGAAACAACAGAAATAAGAACTCTGGCAAAAATCAAGAGGTGGTGTTTGTATTTATGTTAATTCAAAGTGGTGCAGCTCCAACTTACAGTCAACATAGCCATTTTGTGCTACTATGTATTACAATTTCGGCCCGTCCCTACTATCTACCCAGAGAATTTTCTCACGTCATTATAACATCTGTGTACATTCCACCAAGCGCCAATTACACACATGCAACAGAACTATTGTCGTCCCATATTCATTTACTAGAGACACAGTCTCCTGACGCCTTTAAAATTATAACCGGTGATTTCAACTCCTGTAATGTGAAAACAGCCTTTGACGGATATTGACAACAAACAGCATGTCCGAGGAGAGGGAGTAACACACTTGACCTCTTCTTTATCAATGTAAAAGACTCACATGTGTGCCAACCTATATACCCACTTGGGCGATCTAATATATACCTATTTGCCCACTTGGACGATCAGAGCACGATCTAAAATACATGCGACCTGCGCACCAACCGCTCGTACAGAGAGAAACCCCGACACAGAAGTCCGTACTAATCGTGGACAGCGGAGACTCGGGAGACACAGGGGGCATTACTGGAGTGCACACACTGGTCACACAGCTAAAGACATTAACGAGCTCACTGACGCTCCCTGTTCTTTCATTAACTTCTGTGTTGTTGCTATTGTCCCACGAACAATTATTAAAGTATCATATTCCTAACAACAAACCATGGGTGGCGGAAAGAGATTAAAGGCGTTTTAAATTTGAAATAAATTAACATACAAAACAAAGATAAAATTGAAATAAGATCAGTACCCGGTACAGAAGGAGCTAAAACTAAAAGCAGTAAATAAGAAAGGTAAGGAGGATTACTTTACAAAGAGAAAATTGAAAAACATTTCAAGGAGAGTAACATGAAAATCTCTGAAATGGTCTGAGTATGATGATTGACAGCGTGTGTTAGGAAAGTTTTCGAAAGGTGTGTTTTGTCTCACTTAAATCCCATTGTTAATACGTTCATAAACCCTCTCCATTTTGCTTACAGACCTAACAGAGGCGTAGATGACGTCATTTTAAATGTTTTGAATAATATTAATGTTACTTTCATTTTTGGAAAAAGCATGTTCTTTCGTTCAGTTTATGTTCTACGATTTTCCCAGTGCTTTAAACACAATACAAACTCATTTACTTTGTGATAAACTAATTTCCTGCAACATTTTCCATCTACTGTTCTTTGGATACTCGACTACCTGACCTCTCGACCTCAGCTAGTACGACTTACTCACTAAGCCCTTCCACTACCTCTGACATTTTTATGACAGATACAGGAGCACCACAAGGCACAGTGCTTTCAGCTTTCCTTTTCTCTATTTACACATCAGACTGTAGACCGACACACACCAACTGCATCACTGATAAATTTGCCGACGACACTATACATGTACTGACTAGATTAATTACTGAAGACAATTATTTTGTGGAAGAGGTGAACACGTTTGTTGAATGGTGTGAGCGCAACAGAGTCGCTGTAAAATCTTAAAATCTTGAGTCGAGACGCTCGGCAAAATGTTCTCGCCTTTTAGCAAAGTTTGCCGAGCGGCGGGTAAATCTAGCAAAACCCAATTTTACTTATTGCGGCTTAAATCTTTCAATGTACCGGTACATGAAAATTTGTTACAAATATTGTACACATCCATTCTTACCAGTGTTCTGACCTTTGTCGTCTCATGTTGGGGTGGAAATTTGACAAAACAAGACACGCCACTGACCACCAAACAGACTCTATCTACGTGAAACCAACTTTTTTTTTTTTTTTTTTTTTTTGTAAAATTTTCACGCTGGCCACAGGGTAAAAAGTGCCCCAATTCCGAACAAAATAATCTATAATGACAACTTGTTATTTGTTTGTTTTTACTAGGCGGCAACACCTTGTTAGAAAACACTTTCAATCAATCATATCCTACTTTATACTTAACAATTGCTGTATAAAATTCAAACGTCTTTTGTTTCCAAACCTTTTGCGATTTTTTGTGTAACAAATCAGTACCTAGGGCATTGGTTCGGGTGGAACTAGATCTAAATCTAGTGATCGCAAACAGAAGGGACAAATCTCATGCGAAAATGTGTACGAAAATAATGTTAGAAAACATCTCAGGTAGGTATAAAATTTTCAAGAAGAAATGCAAGCCCTATGTCTAGTATTAGATCTAGATTATAAATCTCTGATTAGGATTAGCGGAGTAGGATAAAGTGCCCCAACTCCAAACACAAACAACGCCTTCTCCTTTTATCCAATCCACATAATTTATATCCATCTCCAATTAATGTGACCGGCTGAGACAGGAGTCATGGTATCCCCGCCCTGTCTCGTGTGTGGCAGCACATAAAATTGTCAGACGTTAGACAAGTTAGAGCTTGTCAAAACAATAACTACGTCTAGCACAATTTTGCTCCGCGCTTAAGATTGAAATCACAAAAGCCAGAATATTTAAACCTTTTCTCTTGAAAAATATTGTTCTGGTTGTATTTTCATGGCAGTTCTTCGTATTCCAAGAGAGATCAACCCAGGGCCAAGACTCGGTGGGTCAGATGCTCAGCTCTCCCGGCTCCGTCCCAGAGAGGTCGAACGAGGAGTGACTAGATCCACTTTCTAGTTAACTTGCTGGAGAAGTCCCTGTTGTAGAGTTCACTGGTGCAAACCCATATGCAACTCTCACGGGTATTTTTCATCTTAACTACGCGAAGTATAAATCGTAACGTTCACGCTTAAGTTGATGGTATGCAACTGTTTTAATGGCGCTCGTGTACTGTGTAGTTCTGTTTAGCTGACCCAGCGTGACCTTAAGACACACCCTACACGTCTTATTACTCTTAATTCCGAACACAAGCAACACCCTTCATTGTTTGATGACACCTTATAATATATTCATTAAAAAAATTAATTGAATAAAGTAGGAATTTCCACATTAAAATTAACAGGCGGAAGAGGGGAGGGAGTAAGAGGACGAACAGCAGCAGAAGCTGATGTAGATACATAGGAGAAGGTGCAGGAGGAGCTGTTTCAGTACATGTGTATTGTGACCAGCTGAGACATAAGTCCTGGTGTACCGGGTTTTCCCCGATGTGCCTCTACCTCTACTCCTCCACAACATAGTCTAGTGGCTGACGATGGACGTAAACAAACGACATATAAATCAAACAAACACTGAACCGATATTCTCATAATTGAATTACCACCACAGAATAATAATTGTCACGTATATATCGTAACAACGTTATACCTGCACGCCCAAACTAGGCAATGACTGTGATTCCTTATATCACGAGAAACTAACTCACTCACGGAATGAGAGAGTGAGCGAACTTCAGTCGGACATTTTGAAAAGCCTATCTTCTTGAATAAACCTGGCACGGTTAAGGCAGGGACCTATTGTTGTGCTGCCGATTAGCAATTGGTGAATCAGAAACACGAACTCCAGCATATTCCCTCCGCCTTAACCGCGACAATAATTATTTAATGCCGTATGTGTCAAAAGAAAAATTTGCAAGCCAATATTTTACATTTTGCATAATACAAAAAAAAAACTCGCATAGACTCAACAGTTTTCAGTGTACTGTTAATGTTATGTGAAAACAGACCTATGATAAAAGCTGGAAAAGACATACAAGATAGATCCAGATATAAAGGACTTCGTCTCCGGTCAAACTCTTACGGATTGCAATTTAAAAAGGGAGTATGACCACAGTAACATAATTGGGGCACAATTTCCCTCTGTTGATACATTCTTCTTTGAGTCTCAATCTGGGAATCAAGAGAACCGCTCTTATAACGAAAAAACAAGAAATCTCGCTTTCAGAGTTTCACTCTATTTCTCTGCAGTAGCTAAAGATTAAACAGTTTGAAATTGTTACTTGCGGACTTCGGATTTATTTTCTACGGACGAGTCGTGTGATTGGCTGTGAATACTTTTAATACCCCTAGACAAACAGAGCCTAACAGATTACCACCTCACCAGTAAATCTGTTACAATTACATATCTTCAAAGGGAAATGTGTACCAAAGGTGCACAATACAGGTTTATTAAGTGTACTAGAAGCATAATAAAATTAAAAAATGATATACAGAAAATATAGATCTATGCTAGGGTGGAATTGAGAAAAGATAAGATAAGATAAGATAATCTTTATTTGTCCCTTTGAGGGAAAATCGATTTGAACATGTTACATGTATTTCATACATATAATTGTAACAAAAATAAACATGGTTACACAAAAAATGAAAAAGATACTATTTTTTAGAAAAACTAGAATCGATACACATTTTACATTACATTAATATGAGTGATGGCTCTTTACTGCATACTGAAGAAACAAATATTAAGTTTAACAAAAAAGAATTTAAGCATAATAGGAAAACGTGAACTTTTTCTTTTACTGCCATTCGCTCTTTTCCACACTATACTTACACACATACACAGCTACAAGCCTGCATAGACACAATTGTTTCATGATGAGTTCCTCATTTGCCGTGAGCCTGATGGTACAAATGAGTTATTGTAGCGGTCCGTTCTAGCTTTAGGTTGAATCATGCGACCGCTGCGTGTGGAAGACTTAAACTCCTGGTTTAGTGGATGGTTGATATCTTTTTTTTTTAAACAGACCCCTCATGAACCCTATTTCACCTGTATTGTATTGTTTCCAAATCTGTCTACAGAATATGAACTTAAATAATATGGAAAGATCCAAATTCACAAAAATTAGAGGGGGCAGGGCTGGCTCAAGGATAGAACCTACAAAATTTGCAGTCTCTACAGGCTCTAGTCAGGAGGTCTCTGGTTGATTCCTGGCCGTTCAGGCTTCATGGTTGGGCCTGTTTCAGTTCATGTGTATTGTGAACAGCTGAGACATAAGTCCTGGTGTACCGGGTTTTCCCTGATGTGCCTCTACCTCTACTCATCCACAACATAGTCTAGTGGCTGACGATGGACGTAAACAAACGACATATAAATCAGACAAAAAATGAACCGATATTCTCATAATTGAATTACCACCACAGAATAATCATTATTTAATGATGGATGTGTCAAAAATTTGTTTCACTCTATTTCTCTGCAGTAGCTAAATTTATTTCAGAACATGGCAGTGACTTTCAAGAACAGTACAGTAGCTACAATTTTACAGCACAAAAGATTATCGCTTGCACAGCTTTTGTATATTGACCAACGCTCACTCAACTAAGAGGAAGGCAATATGTAGTTAATTCATTACAGACTTTTCTCACTCACTAAGAGGAAGGCAATATGTAGTTAATTCATTACAGACTTTTCTCACTCACTAAGAGGAAGGCAATATGTAATTAATTCATTACAGACTTTGGCATCAATTTCATTTTGTTTAAACCAATTAATTCTTTCTTTCTCAGTACAAAGAGGTTTAGCTTAGTTACGTAATTCTAAAAGTCCTGCAATGTGCATCAGTGATCGCAACCTGATTTGTGGAAAGCATATACATGTATCTTGATCTGCCAAACATTACAGCACGGTTTGCACCCTACGGGTAAATCCAGATAAAAATGACGTGTCTCATTATTTTAGGAACTCTTGCTTGCACACAAAAAAAATGACATCGTTAAAAGAAAAACTGCAGTTAAAATATTTACATTTCTGTAACAACAAACCCAGCCAGCACATCATAGAAAATAATATCAACATAATTTACATGAATCATTATTCAGACAATGTGCAATTTATCTGCTTAAATTTCAACCTGGAACAGATTTATGTGAGATGAAGGGATCTAAAAATTTGCCTAAAAGTAAACATTTTGATAAAGTATTAATTAACAAATCCCTAATAATAACGAAGAGAAATCTAGATTAGATGGTTGATAAAACTTTGAATGATGAAATCAGAGCTCAGCAAATGATCATTGTGTTCTGTCACGTAGAATGGTCTTATAACAGTTTAAATTGGTTCCAAAAGAGTACAGTGGAATTTGCTCAAGACAAACCTCCTGGGGACAGGCGTGAAGTTTACCATATACATGTATCCTAGGTTTATATTCAGAGGAGAGAAACAAACAGAACTGCTGCCTTACAAAGAGTTTATAGAAAACCATAGTTTAGTTATATAATTATAAGCTAATTCTATTGTATTGTATTTTAACACTTTGAAAAAAGAAGACAATCTGATTCAATTGATAACAGGAGTCACTCAGCTAAATATACTCTTCATAACAAACTGTCTGCTAGCACTTTCGTCGCTTCCAACAAAAGTTTTCTTTTGCTTTTTCTGCTTGTCACCATCGCTGTCTCTCTGACCCGATTGTTTCTTCAATTTCTGGATCCGAACCTCTTCATCTGTAAGCCTCTGAGGAACACCCTCACCAAACGTCCTGGTCTCAAACTTGTCGCCACGCTTCTCTCTACGTTTCTTCATTTCTCCGAGAGTCTTTGACTTTTCATAGTTGCTCACATAGAAGTTTGTTTGTTTCTTCACTTGTGAAATATCTGCACGAATCCTGCTGTCATAGGTCGCCCTCTTGAGTTCCCGATCAGCGTTGACATCTGTCCAGACAAAGTCTGGCAGGAACTTGATTGTCCAGATGCAGCTGTACCACGGGTTCCGCTTCTTGCCTCCCACCTGGGTGGCGTTCAGCGCAGCAGCAACATATTTGGCCGCACGGTGATCTTTGAACTCGACCCACCCTTCTGTAAACAGCAAGCCTTTCTTGTAGTTGAAGCTTTTCTCTGGGGACAAAATTCAATACAAAACAAATTATTCTCAGTGAACAGGAAGTCTTTAACAAATATTGTTACAATTACATTCAATATTTTCTTCTACATTGGTAGACTTCTAAGATAAAAATGTGGTGCAATGAGAGTTGTATGGTGAGATAGTCCAGCCAAATAATATACAAAGGAATTCGCTTGAGATAAACTTCTTGGAGAGAGCCTAAAGGTTTGTTTTATCGTAAGTCTATACCTGGTATTGAACAGTGACTGCACAGTACAAAGTTTAAATAAAGCCGATTTCACTGAATCCTTAGAAAGCAAATGTCTCACTTAATAGAAGGTTGGCTTCGGACAAAACTAACATATAATGGAAATAAGCTCAGGGACACAAATCTTGCTTCAACGCACTTTAGTTGACATAGTCTACTCTTGTTTTATTTTCATTTGAAGTCAGCTCTCCCTCATCCAGGAGGACGCGGTGGTCCTGGGTTCGAACATGGGTTTCCGACCCAAAAGGCCTGGGTTCGATCCTGGCGATTTTGCCCCCCAACTGATTGTGTCGGTGCCAGTTTAATGTGACCGGCTGAGACAGGAGTCATGGCATCCCCACCCTGTCTCATATATGGCAGCACAAAAAATTGTCAGATGTCAGTCTTGGGGCCCGTCCACAATATAGCCTATACAGTGCTGATGTTGGACGTTAAACCAATTTAAATTCAATGTGTCTTGTGGGAACAGTATACTATGAATGGCTGTTCTGATTTTATTTTTTATTTGTTTGCTTCACTCACTTCTACCAGTGAGTGAACAAAAACTGTGGCTAGATTTTACATTTATCATTAAATATTTATAAAGTATCATGGGTGAATGCCTACAAAGTTACACGTGCTAAACCCTTTTAGCCCCCACCAAGTATTCATGTACAATTCTCTTATAGCCTTCCTACCTCTAACGTTTCCTGGTTCTTTTAAATTTTGCATTGCTATAGATTTTTAGACCTTTAAAAACCATTTTCATTTGTTTTTCTTTTGGAGCTGCAATATATGCTAAAAATGTGTTGTACTACATGTAATATATATGCAAATTCATGAATTTAATACAGCACATTGTCACATGTGAACTATAAAAAAAATTTATACAGCCAGTATAGTCATTGCTTGTGAAACATTGAGCATTGCAAAGATGTTCAACCGGTGGCCAAAAAATAATTTGGATTTTGTTGTAACGGCCAACAGTTTCTTTTAAATAAGCATTATAACCCTAGACAATGGAGGCAGAACCCAACTATCCAACTTCCAAGGGGAACAACAACAAAAACAATGCTCATGGGGGAGAATGTCAAAGTAGACCAGGCAGCTGAAGAATAAGTTTTAAACAACAATTTGAAAGGCCTAATAGTTTAATATTATGCATCTCATTGCCCACAGGAAAAGTGTACAACTTGTATAAAGCACAACTTCCACTCAACAAAGGGACCAATAGTCTTTTAAATACAAGGTCAATTGTGGCTCGGGACTACCAATAGTCACAGTGCCTTCATGTTCATTTAAAAAGGATTGCATCATTGTCTATAGATTGTGCTGAGCCAATCACAAACCCCATCATTTACCTCCTCTTTCTCAACCAACCATACACACCGACAAATTGACAGAAGTTAGACACATATTTCCTTGATTTTATTGTTTAATCAACCAAACACTAAATAGAACAAAAATACAGCTTAAATTATACACTCTAATTATGAATTTAAAAATCCTTGGTGACTTTCCAATCCTTATAATATAACCTGCCATCATAAAAAGGTTTACAAGTTATAAAAGCTGCTGGAACATACTTAGGGCACCTAGATCTAGTCTAGCCCCTCTCTATATCTGCAGGCCATGCACACACTGACTCTATTTTTAACCATTTAATAAGCAAATTGAGACATCCTCAATTACAAAAATGGTAATTGGTATGGTGCAGAAAATATATCTAGAATCTAGGCCTGGCAAATAATAATTTCTAAAGTTTAGTTTTTAAAACAATGATCTCATTATTTTAGATTTTCAAAAAACTTACCAACTGGTTGAAAGAATGTTCTTCCAACCTCTCCGAATTCAGAGAATATGTTTCTAAGCTTTTGAATACTCATGTAATCTGGCACAGAGCTGAGATAGATGACACCAGACTTCTCTTTAGATTTTTTTTTAATTTCAGTTTTTTTTCCAATAAATGTTGTTTGTCTGCTTTCACTTCCACTTGTCACAGCTTCTTCTTCATCCATATTGAATTAATGTACAGAAAACAACAAAAATGAAGGCGATCTTAATATTTAGTAATAATAAGTCTAGATATATGACTACAGAGTTTCGATCTTGATGACTGTCTAGACTAAAACTTTTGTTGGTAATATACTGGAGTAAATCTCTAGACCTAGATTTTCGTCAAATGTTTCACACTTTTGGAGGCCACGTCTCGCTGGTTTCAAAGGTCTAAAAGGTTATGTTAGAGGTTTTAGATCTAGACTCAAGAATCTAGATCTAGAATCTAGCTAGATCTAGAGAGAACCTGCATGCCACATTTCTGATTTTAGATCTTATAATTCGTGTCCTCACTACAAGTAAAATGGTTATCAATAAACCACGCTTAATAAGAGCTATGAATTGTGTCTTCTCCAATAGTCTAACGCATGTAGATCTTCATTTAATTCTAGATCTGATATAGTAAGCTTATATGCCTAGTAGAAATTTCATCAAAGTGACGAAGTCTGAGAGTCTCTGGTACGCATGCAACGCACACAGTATTGTATCTATGCATGAACAAATAATAAGCTTAGTAAGCTTAAATAGACACAGTTTCATGGTTGAGAGCAGTAAAAAAAAAAAAGGTTATTTATTATCTTTTACACCAAAGAGTATTGTCAGAGAAAGAAAGAGTGTTCTTTATCGAATAAATTTCTTTGGTGTTCTATGAAAAAAAATTAATAACAATTTTTGTACGCGAAATATCTAAAATTTGCGGCCTTTAGGTCTTTGAATTAAATTCCAAAAAAATCTGAATATTTTGTTGTTTCATAATATGGCTACCGGGGACTAAATACATCAAAATAGACTCAATGGAACAAAAAGGCATAATAAAAGACGGGAGAGTATAAAAATTACTTTCGGTTTGACAGTTTCACTTTAGTAATGTTATTTATAACTAAAAAAATTTCATAATAATAGTGAAAGTTTCTCATGTTCCTTAGTGTGTACCTAAATTTACAAGTCTTTCAGTTTGTGCTAAGATTGCTTTTCTGAATAATGGTAGATCGTCGGTTTGTATTTCCATCTATTGTATCTGCCCTGTTACAGTGTTCCAACAGTTCCAATATATGCAGGACTGCTGTAAGGGACAATTTGAAATATTTCTTGCGTTTGAAATCAACCTTTGTCCAAATGAATGGTTCATATCAGCAGTCAGATAAACATGATCGCCCCGTGTGCTCAAGATCTCAGGCTCGAGCAAATTTGACATCTAGGAGCCATTCAGCCACGCCTGCTCGCAAGACTGTTGTAAGCAGATCTAGTTTTAAATTCAGTTTAAAGTTCACAAAATCTAATGACTGGAGATATTTAATAGTAAATATTAGCAATAAGCTCTTTTAAAAGAAGCGCATGTTTTTGCATAATGAATGAAAGAGAAGAATTTTTTTTTAGATAAGGATGTACCTTTTAAGTACATTGATACTTTTTTTTCATTTTTTGAAATTTTTTTAATAGTATCTAGAGGCTAGATCTAGAAGCTCTTCGCCCGTTAGCATCCTAGACCATCGCTATCTTTCTCCCCTGTTCTTTCTATAGATATTAATCCATTCTTTTTGTTATGATTTAATACTGAACCAATTTTTTTTACTAGTTCTTGGTCCTCACGTCTGTTTATGTGGCTCAAAGAGCTGCAACTTAGTTTGTCTCCAGTGCCTGCCTGAGCCTCCCGAATGTAGTGGGCGGCTCGGTGATCAATCACCTGTCAGCTGGGTGTGTCCAGGTGTGACTGTGCACCGGGCGTAAACTCGATATTAACAACTTTTTCTTTTTTTTTACCATGCAAAATCTCTTGTCTCATTAATACCAATAAGATTGTGTCTGAATTCATTTTAAAGATACACTGTTAATGTTTTTAAAGAATACAACACACTAAATCTTAACTCTCACAAAGAAAATGTTTGCATTATGCAGGGCAAAGTTCGTATGTAGTAAAAATAAATTGAAAACAGAAAAGCCATAATTTATTATCTGTCTTCTCAAACTAGTAAAGACCTTCTCAGTTGGCTCTCCTTGATCAGTGAAAATCCATGTCTTGTCTATTTCTCTTTGTTGCTGCCTCTGTCTCGCTCTGACTGTTTCCATCAATTTTCATTAAGTAAAAGAGCTACTGCTACATAATTCTCACACCTTTTTGTCCCATAGACTATATTTTTTGAGAATTATCATTGATGTATGAATCCTGTTCGTCCTATCATTGTCATGTCACTAAAAATGTATTTCATTTCTCATCTGTTTTGGCTATGGCTTTATCATTGTTTTGAAGTTCAATAAATGATAAAGCCATTTATAACTAAAACAGATAATAATACATTTTATTTCTAAAGGTCAAAACGTCATTCTGCCACTAGTGTTGCTCAGTCTTTTTTTGTTTGTTTTTGTTTGTTGTTTTTGTCAAAATGAAATTGAAAAACTTTTTTTTATATTGGAACTTTTTACGTTGATTTAGATAACATAATATTTAACTTTTAGCATTCAGTTCATTAAAAGCTACAAAATCAAATATGAGGGAAAATGGTGAAAAGCCTGCTCAATATATACATATGTACTCTGTAGAAATGAATTTGAGGAAGCAATTTTTGGGCTAATGATTTGCTTCAAAGTTATACATCATTACATGTAATGAGATTGAAGTTGAGTGAGAACTTTTTTTTTTTAAAGCCAAATATTTATGATTTGTAAAGGACTGCACTATTTAAAATATCTTGCTTGTTACCGTGGGCTGATAAAGATGTCACCCGTGAGTTTAAAAAAAAAAAAGATAATTTTTATAAATTTTAAAGTGCTATCCTGGATGATGTGCGCACCAAAAAGCCCATCCTTGAATCATTCGATATATTTTTTTCATCTTTCAAATATCAAAATCTTAAAATATATTACTATTATAAGCTTTAAGTGGTAGCGCTTTTGTTTACCTATGACTCTCGTGATAGTCTGTTTTTTTCCATGAGATAAGGTTTCAATTTTAATTCATTAATTTTTGTTCACTTTTTTCCATGAGATAAGGTTTCAATTTTAATTCATTAATTTTTGTTCACTTATGGTTGCATACTATTACGCAGCTTTACAGTGTTGCATTTTATATCATTTTTATTATATTCTTTCTGATAATGAGTATATGCTGCATACTATTTACGTCTACATTTCTTCTTATGTATATTGTTTGGTTAAGATTTAACTTTTAATATTTAATTTTTAATTGCTTGCTGATTGATATGATGTATGCGTATTTAGTGTATCCACTGTAAAGCGCTTTGAGATTTTTAAAAATATTCTGAAAATGGAAAGCGCTAAATAAATGTAATTTATTATTATTATTATTATTATTATTATTATTATTATTATTATTATTATTATTATTATTATTATTATATAATTCTATATTGAAACTAGAGGTAAGTAGATTCAACATCAACAATTTTGTTTAATGTTCTTTTTCTTATTTCTTCGGTTCTTTAGGTTTGCATTGAGGGCAACATTGGCTGCGGAAAGACAACTTTACTGAACTATTTTGAAAGGTTCCAAAATTGTGAGGTATTTGATTTTTAGCATTGAGAGTTTCTTTCTACGCAGTGCTGGCAGTTTCAGTAAGATTGTGATAGATTTAAGAAGTATCTTTTTTCTCCGTGGTGCTGGCAGTTTCAGTAAGATTGTGATAGATTTAAGAAGTATCTTTTTTCTAGGTAGTGCTGGCAGTTTCAGTAGAATGTGACCTGAAGAAGTATTGGTATCCCCGCTCCGTCTCTATGTGTTTGGCAGAATTGTCAGACATGGTGTTGGGGCCTATTCATGATACATACATTGCTTGATTGCTCATGTTGGATATTAAGAATTCCATCAACCAACCGAACGACTGACACTGACAGTGCAAATTCATTAATTGTGATTGAGTTTGAAAGTTCTGACCGCAGATATTAAGCCACTTTGCCTTATTTGTCAGGCTGCGCGTACTAGATGTTGCTGCAAACTATATAGAAAAGAACGTGAATGGTTTTCACACAAATTGAGGGCTTCTAAACTGACCTTTCTTTTTAAAACACAATGCAAGGTTCCATAGCTGTATCAAATTTTGTATTAGTCAGACTTCAGCAAAGGCCTTTTAAAGAGATACAATCGAAAGCTTGTATGTTTTTTTAAGGTGTGGAACAAATGACTGTATTTGCATGAACATAGATTCTAATCAATTTTGTTTTTCTGTCTAAATTATTCATGTATTGTTTTAAAGGTCTGTGTCACTGTCACTTAGTGTCAGAACATGTTGATGGTTTTATATATGCTACTATCTATTGTTATCAAATGATTGTACTACACAGGTGGTTGCTGAGCCAGTAGAAAAGTGGCGAAATGTCGAAGGATATAATGCGCTGGTGAGTTCTCCTGCCATTTGCAAACATTTGTACATCTACTGTGGACAAAAAACTGTGAAATGTAAAGAAGAATGTTTACTGACATGAGATGTCTTTTCTTTTAGCATTATTTTATCTGTATTGGCACTGCAGTTGACCTCATCCGGGTTACCGTCATCGATATCAACCTCTAGTTTATCTGATTGACATCATTTATTCTTCTGAATAATACCGATCTGTCCATTTTCATCCAGTCCTCGCCGTCTTTTCAACAAATTGATTTTTACTGGAGTGTTTGGTCTGACTCAGATTTAAAAAAAAACATTTTAACAATGGAACCTCGACCAAACTGTTCTAAGCTTATTAATAATCATGCGCTATATATAGTCTGCTAGTTATGAATCTAGATCTTGATCTATCTAAGGTGAGATCCAACCGAGATATGTGATAGCTACATTGTATCGGACAATCAGAATGCTTGTAATACAGTTTAATTCTAAATTCTTTTATTCTCGATCTACATCTAGATTTCTCCTATTAACCTTTCGGTCTGATATTCGCATGTTTTGCTCCAATGTTTTGTTAAAGAGAAACAACTCTGTTTTCGTGAAATAGACGCACGTTGCACGTTTCAAATTTTACCAAAATTTTGATTAATATGATTGAAACTAGATCATAATTATGTAGAATAAAAATAAACGTCATTGAACTAATATTGATACATCATTTTTTTTTAAATACATGTACAATCTTGAATTTATAGATCTAAAAAGAACCAGGTGAAGAAGAAAATCTGTTGTACATTTTGTACACCTGCATTTCTGAATTCTGAATTAGGAGTCAGATTTGTTGCTGCTGCTGCTGCTGTTGTTTTTTTTAAATTATCATTGTTTGTTCAGTTAGTAAAAAATCTGATCCTTTTTTTATGCTTTCCTTTGGTCTAAAATACATCTACTTAAATTTACACTAATTAAGTTTTCATGCTCATGTAGAAATTTTAATCCATCAAGTTAGTTAGCGTGTAATAATTCTTAACAATCCATCTTAAGTTATTTAATCATAATTGATTTGTTAAAATTATATTGTTTCCTATCAATAGATCGTTTTTTTCTTTAGTAATGGTGATAATCTTCTAATACATGTAGGAATTTATTGGTTTGGTTTTCAGGTTTCAGGTAGACAGTTTCTTAAGTTGCATCAGTTTTGTTAACAAATGTTCCACATCCCCATGAACAGGGCTTGATGTACACGGACCCTGAACGCTGGGGCATGGCGCTGCAGACGTACATCCAGCTCACGATGCTGCAGATTCACAACCAGCAGCAGGTAACCATAGCGACGGACCGCTGTGTCTGCTGATGTTTAGATATCTGTAATTGTGGTTATAGCGCGTGATGAGTTGTGGACAACTGGGTGCAAAGAACAAATTGGACTGATCTGCCTAAGATTAGTAAGAAAAATTTTTCTTTTAAATTTCAAGGCATAATCTTTAGTCTGTGCCAAAAATGTATTGTTTAAGCCAATGAATATTACAATTTCAACTCTTTGTGAGAGCAGTTCCATTAAAAATTTGTTTATCTTATGGATAGTGTGTTCGAGAAGAGAATTTCCTGCCTCTTTTTTAATGAACATAATTGTTTCTTTTGTATTAATTGTTTTTTCCAGCTGTATTTCTTTTTGTCATGGTATGCCATAAAGAATTATGTGAATAATTTCTATCAGTACCTGTTCATTTTGTTGTCGTTTTCTTTTTCCTAAAACAATGTCATCCGCCTTGCTCAGGAGAAAGATGTTCGGCTCATGGAGAGATCAATCTACAGTGCCAAGTACTGCTTCACCGACAATCTTTTTGAAAGGTGAGTTGATCTCACAATTGGGTATTTTACCTTACAATGTGGAAGACTCACCTTCAATCTCCAGAGACACATTTCAACAACATTCTAGAGAAACTAGACTAGATATTGAGGTCGAGGGGGAAAAACCTAGAGAAACTAGACTAAACATCAATTAGAGGGGAAAAACCTAGAGAAACTAGAGTAAACATCGAATTAGAGGGGAAAAACCTAGAGAAACTAGAGTAAACATCGAATTAGAGGGGAAAAACCTAGAGAAACTAGAGTAAACATCGAATTAGAGGGGAAAAAACCTAGAGAAGCTAGAGTAAACATCCAATTAGAGGGGGAAAATCTAGAGAAACTATAGTAAACATCGAATTAGAGGGGGAAAAGCTAGAGAAACTAGAGTAAACATCGAATTAGAGGGGAAAAACCTAGAGAAGCCAGACTAAACATTGAGGTCGAAGGGGGAAAACTAAAAAAACTAGACTAAACATCGAACTAGACTGGAAAAACTTAGAGAAACTAGACAAAATATTGAAATAGACTAGAGGGGGAAAATCTAGAGAACCCCATCGAATTAGAAGAGAAAATTGTCTGAACATTGAATTATAGGGAAAAAGCGTTTATGCTTAAGGAAAAAAATTAATTGTGCAGAATAGTAACACAATTTATTTTAAATATTATTATTTATGATAACATCTGGAATAAAATCCCTGCGAGTGAAAGAAACATTTATGTGACTTTCGACCTTAAGGGCCGTTTTTGAATAACTTTTTTATTTGAAGGACTACAGAAGCAAGTTACACATCAAATGAAAGCTTAGAGTCTCACCTATCTGATGAACTATCATTTTTCAACATAGTCACCATCGCGTTCAATACAGAGGCGCCAGCGTTGTACACGTTTTCGCATGCCGTCGGCGAAGAATTCTGGTGTCTGGGATCGGCACCAAGAGCGACAATCATTCCAGTCTTAAGTTTCCATGTAAAAACATCTTTGACAATCATTCCAGTCGTAAGTTTCCATGTAAAAACATGTTAGACAATCATTCCAGTCGTAAGTTTCCATGTAAAAACATGTTTGACAATCATTCCAGTCGTAAGTTTCCATGTAAAAACATCTTTGACAATCATTCCAGTCGTAAGTTTCCATGTAAAAACATCTTTGACAATCATTCCAGTCGTAAGTTTCCATGTAAAAACATATTTGACAATGTTCTGGGACATTTTGTCTTGCATTGTGACAAAATTACGGAAGTGTTTTCACTTTTTTCAAGACAAATTTTCCTGATGATAAATAAAAACCATCCTATCTTGTGAACTTGGTGCCAGTGGTACCTGTGGTTCTCCTCCTGACTGCTGTGTTTACATCCCCCCCCCCCCCCCCACCCCCACCCCCCCCCGCCCCGCCGTGCTTTCCCCCCCCCCCCCCCCCCCCTGCCCCCCCACACACACACGATCTCCCAACCCACATACCCAGGACTTGCTGAGAGCCCTGCACCAGAAATACGAAGACTGGCTCATCCACGGGAAGCATGCGCGCCCGGCAGAGGTTCTAGTAAGTCCGCAGAAAACTTCATGTAAATCTGGGACGCTGTTTATCCCTTTTGTGCTAAGTTGTGTTGTTTTTTCTTATTTTGCTTTTTTTTTCTTTTAGTTATATTGATTTGTTGTTTGTTTTTTTTTAAATCAAGAATAGGAAATGTACTGTTAAATGAGAAAGTGTGGTGTAAGGAAACTGAACTGGGGAGCTCATGGTTAGATGTTAACACAGAAATATTAACACTACTCTGATCAGGAACTAGCAGTACAGGGTTAAGTGGTGCTGGTATGAACGTTGCAACAAGCACAAATTATCATTATTACTTTGCTGCCTACCTCAGCCATACGGCTCAGGATGATAACCCTCTGACTTTCTCTTTTTACTCGTGTGCCTATGACTAGGTGATTGATGCCAACCACTCACTGGAAGAGATGCACGAGTGCTACGAAACTTACAAGAGCAAGATCCTCGTGACTCAAACGGTCAAGTAACTGGGATGGTCGGCAGAGACAGCCGATGGTTTCATTTGTCAAAACTTCCTCAGATTCGCAATCGGAAGGCAGCTTATTCAAAGACACAATTAGTTTAAAATAAGAAATATCTGTGGAGACATTTTTGTGGTGATATGAATATGTTGATATCTGGAGGTAAAAATTTGTGATTTGAATTTAATGAATCTCTGGGCTTTACTGCTTTGTAAAAACATTAGGAGGCAGCCCATCAAAATCCTTGTAAATAAACAGGAAGAACCTAGAATGGTTCCTTGATTTCTCAGTCAAGACTTCTGCAATCAAACGTTCAATATTCCTGCTATGGATTCAAATGCTCATCTTGGTCAAATATTTGAAGCAAGTAAATTTCAGCATTAATGAAAGTCTACAGTATTACAATGTTCATATGCCCTCCCATAATATCCGTGGATCCTTGTCTCAAACGCTGGGACAGGCTGGCTTTCTGGAATTAGTGCTGGGGCGAGTTATCGATAGCGGACTGAGTCGGCGAGACTATCTGCGGTGAGCGATATGCCGGGACTTTGGGCTCCCGTTCTAGCCGCCGACAAGGCAAACTTGTCGATGTCTCAATAATGATGTGCCAAACCTGCTGATGTCTCAATATAGCCACCGCTTACTGATGCGCCAAACCTGCTGATGTCTCGATATAGCCAGTGTGCACCAGATTTCCGGAGGCCATTTTATAGGCTTTATTTTTATAAGGGGAAAAACTGTCCCTAAGATAGCCTTCGTTACGGCCGAGGATTTGTTGAGTCCGATGTTACTATATGTGAGGTCCACTGTATTATTTCAGACAATGCAGAAGGCAGTCATGCACCATTCACAGTCATGAAGGGTGTATTTTCACCACACACAAAAATACAGGGGAAAGATTTTATAGTTATTCATTATTGATGGCTTTAACTTGAATTCCTCTTTTATACATCCATACAAGGCATTGGAAAAACTAATAAATTTCATTCCATTGAAGGAAAAGAAAATGAATATCCTTAGGTATTCAATGACTCAATCTAACAAACATCTGACATTAAATCTAGACCTAGATCTAGGCCTAGTTCAAAGTTGAAGATACGTATATAGTGTAAAATACAATACCACTACAAATTCAATGAGTTGTTTTTTTCTAGATATTTATTTATAGCCTTTTAGGCTTAAATTTATATTAATACGTTTGGTACAGGGTTAGTCACAACTACAAAGAGTGGGCTTTTAAAACAAGAGAAAAAAGTTTCAGGTATCAAATCCTCATTAATTAAAGACACTTTCCTGAATTTTGCCTATCATGAACATTATTTAGCTTACAAAAGTGCAATGATTGGCACAATGCGGGTGACTGGTTTCCTATTTTCTCCTAATTGGTGTTTTAATGAATCTGTGTAAAAAGCACACCTGCAGTAGTACGGTAATGGTACCTATGAAAAAAACTGCGATAGGTTGCAGGCTTTTCCAGAAAATTTACCAAAATTCACTAGTAGTTCTGCAGGTTTTTTGAAGTTTTTTCACTGTACTGCTCTAATTTCTGTGTGCTTTTACCTGAAGAAAATGTGATTTGTGAGAGTTTGCAGTAATATATCAAATTTACTATATCGTTGTGAATTGCGTTTTTCTTGTTTGTTTCTATCTTGTAATGTTTCATGAAGAGCAATGTTGACTATTGGACCAATTTTGTTGGTTAACTAGTTTGAAATGTACCAGTCTGATTGTGTTGGTTAAGTTAACTAGTCAGAAATGTACCAGTCTGATTGTGTTGGTTAAGTTAACTAGTCAGAAATGTACCAGTCTGATTGTGTTGGTTAAGTTAACTAGTTTGAAATGTACCAGTCTGGTTGTGTTGGTTAACTAGTCAGATATGTACCAGTCTGATTGTGTTGGTTAAGTTAACTAGTCAGATATGTACCAGTCTGATTGTGTTGGTTAAGTTAACTAGTTTGAAATGTACCAGTCTGATTGTGTTGGTTAAGTTAACTAGTCAGATATGTACCAGTCTGATTGTGTTGGTTAAGTTAACTAGTCAGATATGTACCAGTCTGATTGTGTTGGTTAAGTTAACTAGCCAGACATGTACCAGTCTGATTGTGTTGGTTAAGTTAACTAGTCAGATATGTACCAGTCTGTTTTTGATTTATCTCCCTATTCCACCCACTCCTCGGCCCCAGAGCGTTCCTGTGATCGAGGCTACACACAATATTCCTGTAACTGTCTCGCGGGTGTAGTTAGCCCCTCATTTCCTACATATTCCTGAACGTCAGATATTCTGATATTTTACATTTAAACTACTTTAACTACCGGTAGCCTTCAATGGACCATGGACCTCCTTAGTCATCTTTTTTTTCGACTTTGCTCTGCTAGTGTTTAAAATTTTTCATTTCAGAAATAGGAGAAATGTATTTGTAAATGCTCCGTCCTCATTGAATGGTCAATAGATTGAAATAGGCTGTGAACTGATGACACTTCACAGCCTCTTTTCCCACTGAATTTTTTCATACATTTTTGCATGTAATAATAATTAAAGTTTAATTTTCTAGTGTATTGTTTGGTTTTACTTTTTTGCACTTTTTAAAAGAATAATTCAATTTGCTTTTTTTAATTGTTTTATTTGCTTTATTAATGTAAATCTATACAATACTGAAATCAATCAGAAATATTTTACAAATGTCAGTATCTTTAACTCAAAGTGTTTTTCCAAACTTTTTATTTTCATTATCAAGTAAAGGAACCATTCAGTGGTTGCTGATATCTTACTTGATTTTGTAAGCCAGTCGTCTTGATGTTATCATTAATATCAACATTAGCGAGGGTCGACGGGGCTCATACTACCAGCAACTCATCTGTTGATGCATTGGGTTTTTGATCGTATGTCACTGGAAACATTTGTTTTGATTCAACTGTTGAAGACATTCAGAGATCTAAGTTGTTTGAAAGAAAAGTGTATTAGTATACAGTATGTACAACACGGTGCATGGTTGTGTGTTGTTCTAACATAAGAGCACCTGTACTTTCAGCGGGAGTTCAACTCGGGTGTGTCGATATACAACAGGCTCTTGGTTACCGGGCTTGCTCTCTTCCAGTAGATGTAATAAATAAGGGAAGATTGTTTATACATGTACATTGAAATTTTAAAAAATGTGATTAACTTTATTGATTGCACCTCCCTTGTACTCTTGAACTCAACCTAAGGGACCACAAGATCCTAACTATCGTTTACGTTTCTTATCTTGATGAAATCCATTCTTTACTCTAGTAATAGTATAGACACAGTTCTTACAGTTTTCTTCTCCTTGTGTAGTTTTTGAGCAGTAGAGCTTTTTTTCTCATAAACATTTAGTTGAAAATGAACAGCTGTTGTTGATCAACTGTGCAATTACCATGAGTTTCAGAGCTTTTCTTTCTGCATTCCCTACATTTTCTACATTTAGTCCTCTATTTTGTGGAAAGAATGAAATTCATGGAAAAATGCATTCCTCTTTAACTTGTCGAAACTTTTGCAAAACTACCAAGAATCTGTTCAATTTTGATCATGTATGTGAATTTACGCATAGATCTAGTTTATTAAAAGACAGTACATTTTACTTATCCGTTTTTTGTATTCTGTAAAGGCTCTAAGTGTGTGCATATATTTGTATGTGCATGTTGATTTATATGCAATGACTGTGAAGCATTGGCAAGACAAACAAGAATATGCCAAAGATTTTTTTTATAAACAAGATCTTATCATGCCTCCTATTGTATTATCCTATGGTCACAGTACAGGGAACCAATACAAAAATGTTAGACACGTATGTACAAATCACAGAAAATCAATTCAAAGTTAGATGTAATTGCAGCACCTCCTGTTTTAGACTCCCGGCCACACACACAATTTTAAACCATGCTCAGTGATTTAAAAATTAAAAAGCTGGGATCAAATACACAATTTGATGAAACCCACAAGGCCATGCTCTACGACAACAAAAAAGTAACACCTATACCACCAATAAATTCTTCATCCTAGCAACAACAAAAAAAAAAAGAGGAACTAAATGTTTTCTTAAAATGAGAAATGAGTAGTTTAAAATGAGGAATGAGTAATCTGTTTGACTATAGAAAAATATATACGGTAAACATGTTTAATGAAGCAGTGGAAAGTGATGTAGATTTATTTATTAAATCATTAACATGTACATTACCACATTTATGGAAATATAGACATGAAGCCTGCAAGAATTAGATTATTTGAATTTTACAACAACGAAAAAAGATTCGTGGACACAACAGCAAAAAGTCAGAAATAGTACTAGTACTACAAGCATTAGTAGCAATCAATAACAAAAACAGTGACTGCCATCTTGCCTCACTTCTATGGCACGCTTACATTAAAATTAAAGACACCCTGCAGCCCACTGGTTTACATTTTATACTATTGGGCCTTGGTTTATGGGTTGTTTTTTACAAATTCAGTTGTTTTTTTTAAATGTTGCCACTTTTATATGATTGATCATAGTAACAACACTTGAAATATTTGAAAAGACACACAAGAGAAATAATGCGCCATGCAGCGTTAGGCTTAAAGCATATCAAAAGCAGTTTTTTCACATACACACAGATCTGAAAAAGCAAAAGAACTCTCCATTATATAATGCCTTTAACGACAAAGGACAAAAACTTTCATAAACAAAGTATTTTTGGAAGGAATGAAAATCTTTTACACGCTTTCCGTCCATCATAATCTGCAATCACTAGCAGGTCGAGTTGAGCATCGAAGCCTCAGAGGCAGAGGCAGGGTTTGTGGTGTCAGTGGCCACAGCCTCAACTTACTTTCAACGTCCAAACTCTTCAGAGAGGTTTGCCTCGCTTAAAATCTCATGTCATTTTTCTTACATTTAGAACTAGAAGAGCAGAAATTTATTTTTGGAGAGAAAAAAAAGATTACATTTAAAAATTATTTTAAAACAAAGCATGTAAAGTCTAGAACAACAAAGAATACTAAAAGCTAGCCCAAAGCATTACTTTTTGCCTTACATCGTGTACAACCCAATGGCATATAGATTTACTATTACTTGTTTACAATGGCAAGTATAAATAACGAAATACAGATTGCAAAAGATCAATGAAAATGTGCTTTATGACGAGCAGAGACCATTCACAAAAGTTTTCTATGAATGTTGAGTTGAGTTGGTTTAATGTCCAATCTCAGCATTATATAGGTTATATTGTGGACGGACCCCAAGACTGACGTCTACAATTTTTATGTGCTGCCACACATGGGACAGGGTGAGAATACCACGACTCCTGTCTCAGCCAGTCATGATAAACTAACACAGACCCCACTAGTAGGGGTCGAAATCGCAAGGGCTTGGAAGCCGATGTTCTACCCCAGGGCTACTGTGTTTACTATTGAAAGCGGTTTCTGAAAGAACAGGCCATGATAAACGAAGCTTTGCACCGCTTAGATCTATGCATATCTGAAAATTCTTTTGTTATGTTTTTTTTATATTTATGCACACAAAAATGTGTTAGTCACAGATTCATAAAAAGAGAAATAGGTAACAAAGACAATTTTAATATAACTTTCATATTCATAGCCAAAAGGCTATTGATCTAGATTATTATTTTCAACATTCTTTTTCTTTATGTGCCAGATCTGTTATCATTGGCAATCACAAACCTCAAGTTCTTTCAATCTTAGAAAAACAAAATTTGGTCAGAAACAAGGCTAAAAATAGGTTTCAATAATTGAACCGTGACATTTTTCACATACACTCACATAATTATTACAAGGTACATTCTTGAGAAACCGAACTGTATGTCCATCCATCAAAACCTGACAGAGCCTGTGTCCATTGTACGCAGTTTCTTCCTCTGCCTGCCCAGCCTCCATCCAAACCTGATTATCTGCTGCCACTGACAGAACCTGATTATCTGCCACTGTCAGAGCCTGATTATCTGCTGCCACTGTCAGAGCCTGATTATCTGCTGCCACTGTCAGAGCCTGATTATCTGCCACTGTCAGAGCCTGATTATCTGCTGCCACTGACAGAGCCTGACTATCTGCTGCCACTGACAGAGCCTGATTATCTGCTGCCACTGACAGAGCCTGATTATCTGCTGCCACTGACAGAGCCTGATTATCTGCTGCCACTGACAGAGCCTGACTATCTGCTGCCACTAACAGAGCCTGACTATCTGTTGCCACTGACAGAGCCTGACTATCTTCTGCCCCTTTCCAACAGAACCTGATTATCTGCTGCCACTGACAGAACCTGATTATCTGCTGCCACTGACAGAACCTGATTATCTGCTGCCACTGACAGAACCTGATTATCTGCTGCCACTGACAGAACCTGATTATCTGCTGCCACTGACAGAACCTGATTATCTGCTGCCACTGACAGAGCCTGATTATCTGCTGCCACTGACAGAGCCTGATTATCTGCTGCCACTGACAGAGCCTGTGTCCATCGTACGCAGTTTCTTCCTCTGCCTGCCCAGCTTCCTGGCCTGCTTGGTTTTCTCAGACGCAGTTCCAGATTGATCGATGCCAAGGTCAAGGCCAGGCACTGTGAGTGAGAGCAGAGCCTTGAACCCGCGGTCGACCTTGAGCTGGACGCTCTCTATGGCCGCGGGGTCGGGCACCGTCTGCCTGAACGCCACGTCTCGCTGTACCAAGGTCAAGGCCGTCTCTGTCGTCAGCTCGGCAAACTTCCTGTAGGGCACTCCGACCTCCGATACATCGACATTGTTGATCTTTGGGTATGGAGGGAATATAGAAGATAAAGGAGTTGTATTAGCAAATAAGCCAGCGGTAAAATTGTGGGTGTAAACTATGCATTAAAGAGTTTTCAAACTTTTTTCCCAAAATAATTAGAGACAGATTATCATTTAATGAAGTGTAAATAGGAATTGTATTTAATCAATCGACTTTCTTTTAACTGCATGTACACAGTATTGGTAATAAAATATAACAATTGAATCAAATGTACCAATGCAATATTTATTTTCACTAAATGAGTGACGAGATAGCTTTCTCTAGACAGTATGTGTTCAATAACTGAGTGACGAGATAGCTTTATCTAGACAGTATGTATCTTGGACGTAACACTCACTCTGTACGTGAGAGGCATCATGAAGTCGTCATCCAGCCTCGGCCAGCGCTGGTCCAGCACATCAGAAGCCTTCGGAAATAAATTCAAGTAAATTAAATGAAACGTTGTCTAAACACATAGAAGATTTGTTATACAAGTCCATCATCTTTCAGTCACATCAGTCTATCAGTGCTGACAGCGTGATAGAATCGAACTAAATTCATTCTGGATTGAAAAAAAAAAAGTAAAAGAGAATTGAAAACAAATCCGTTTTAGTTGGCTCTGAGTCTACAAGGACCTCTCTGTGAGTGTGAGCGTTTCAGAATCGCAAGGCTGCAAAACATTTTTGAGCCACCACGGCCATTGTAATTACATGCTGCTCAAACCATCTTTGATTCTTTTTGAAAAAATTGCAGTGTTATAAAAATAGCCAACTGTGCTCATATCTCTGTCTCTGTCCTAAGTTGAACAGGGGGGATCTTATACAGCAACTACAAACTCTCAAATCTCACACAGTCTGAAACTCTAGCACTCTGGCCTTGGTGACACAAACTATGATCAAAAGTCTTACATTCTTCACGGGAAATGAGTGCCACGTCTTTTCAAACATCTTCTCTCATATGTTAACCCTCTCCCTCCCACACGCAAGTTAACCCTCTCCCTCCGACACGCAGGTTAACCCTCTCCCTCCCACACGCAAGTTAACCCTCCCACCTCCCATATGCAAGTTAACCCTCCCACCTCCCATATGCAAGTTAACTCTTTCCCTCCCACACGCAGGTTAACCCTCTCCCTCCCACACGCAAGTTAACCCTCTCCCTCCCACACGCAAGTTAACCCTCCCACCTCCCACACGCAAGTTAACCCTCCCACCTCCCACACGCAAGTTAACCCTCCCACCTCCCATATGCAAGTTAACCCCTCTCCCTCCCACACGCAGGTTAACCCTCTCCCTCCCACACGCAGGTTAACCCTCTCCCTCCCACACGCAGGTTAACCCTCTCCCTCCCACCTCCCGCTGACCTTGCTCACCGAGCAGATTGAAACTCACCCAGTCGTGAGAATCGTGCTTGGCGCACGACCGCAGCCCCGCCCACAACTCGCTCGAGAAATGCGGCGCCATCGAGCAAGTTAACCCTCTCCCTCCCACACGCAAGTTAACCCTCCCACCTCCCACACGCAAGTTAACCCTCCCACACGCAGGTTAACCCTCTCCCTCCCACACGCAGGTTAACCCTCCCACCTCCCACACGCAAGTTAACCCTCTCCCTCCCACCTCCCGCTGACCTTGCTCACCGAGCAGATTGAAACTCACCCAGTCGTGAGAATCGTGCTTGGCGCACGACCGCAGCCCCGCCCACAACTCGCTCGAGAAATGCGGCGCCATCGGGCTCACCATGACGACCAGGTCCGCCAAGGCACGCTCGTACGCTCGGCTCTCTCGCGACACGTCCGCAGGAACTTTCTGTCGTGGGGCACGGTAAGAAAAAAATGGGATTTCCCATGTAAGAAGAGGAAAAGTGAAACGGTTTGAAGAGACGAAAAGCTTCCTATTTCAGAAATTAGAAAATGATAAACAAGGAAAATATTGAGATATGCGTTAGTTTCTCATCATATGTAAAATCTACACAAATGCTTTCTTGTTGCCTGCAAAGTGAGTAGGAGAGACATGAACTTTTTCGTAACATACTTATCCTGAAGTACTCTGCCTTGCTTGCCATATTACCTGTAAAGCTTCCCTCTCAAAAGTTATGGAGATAACCCATCTAAAGTATTCCTGTACGGGTTATGGGTTAAGAAAATACAGGAATGAATTTTTCTTACTAAGTAATCTACCATCATATATTTTACAGGAAATTAAATTTTATGTAAATCTGAATTAATGCTTACATGAATTCCTTAATCTCGCTTTCATGAAGAATATTTTAATAAAGTCATGTTTATTTTTCTAAACTATTTCATTCAACATAAGACTCTTATCTCTAATATAGAAATAGAAAAATTTACTGTAATTTATATTAAAATTACTTTTTTTTTATCAATGACAGAGAATACGTTATCTTCACAAACTTTGACAAAAGTTACACAGTTACTTGACCACAGAAAAGTCTCTCCCAGCCACATGTTTTATCAACATTTACAGGATATATTTACCGGAATTCCTGTATAGTAATGACCCAATAAGGGGTGCTGTTGGCACAATGGTAAGGGTTTTGGGCTAGCATAACAAAGTTGGAGCCCCCTGTGTCACCCAGCATGAAATGGGAAGCTGAGGCTCTTCAGTCATTGAAAAACTAGAGAGTGGAGAGGAAGACTAATGGCAACCTTCCTTACAAATGCCTTAAATTGTACAATCAGGACAAGAACTTGTTCTCTCAAGTTTGTTTTTGTTTGTTTGTTTTACGGCACGTCAGCACGGTAACGGCTATGTTGGTTCTCTCAAGAGCCCAGAAACAACCACACTTTTTTCAATGAGCAACACATGGTTTTAAAGCTTATTGTCAACTCACGGAGAGCCAGGAGGTGTAGGAGTGCAGCCTCGAGATGGCCGAGTTGATGTGGAACGTCACATCCAGCTGGAAGTTCACCTGGGGAAACAAGTTTTCCTTACCATCAAAAGCTTCACCAACAGGTCAAACTAAAATTTAACCAACTCATTTTCTTCATTTGTTTCTGTTCCTTTCACACGAGCCACTTACATTGTTGATGATGTGGTTGCGGATGTCGTCAATGTTCCTGTCCCATTGGGCCAGATCCTGCGTCGCGAGTCCGCAGCTCTCACTGGCCGGACTGACCTCACTGACCGAGCCTTGCTGCTGCCGGAAGTTTGAGATCAGAGTCCAGACCTTTCCCTGCCATGTGAGGACGCCTTTGTACACTGAGGTCAAAAACAGAGAAAAGATCAATAAAGCTGGCGGTGCTGACGGCTTAAACACTAAAAAATTACTTCTTTTCAACATTTAAAAATTTGTAACCAGTGAAATGTATGACTTGTTCTCCATTTGGGTATCAAAATGTGGATAGAATTAAAGGGAAAGGGAGTCTAATTTAAGACATATCACTTTGGTTTCATTAAGGTTTTGTATGCAACAAATATGAGTTGCTTGATGCATTTAGAATGTTCACCCATCTTGGTTCAACAGTTTCAGTTACTTAATCTTAGGCGAATGTTAAGACAAAAAGATGGGACAGTTTCCTTTTATAATTTATTATTTTACCACTAGAAATAATTATTGTCATAGCAAGCGCCCATAAGCTTGAAATGCATAGCCTGCCAAGCTCTGACTAGACAAAGCCTCTTTGATTGCGCGTCATGGCTGTCCGCAGTTTGTTTTAAGGCACCTCAGCACAGTAACGTGTTATATCGTTGGCTGCCCACAGTTTGTTTTAAGGCACCTCAGCACAGTAACGTGTTATATCGTTGGCTGCCCACAGTTTGTTTTAAGGCACCTCAGCACAGTAACGTGTTATATCGTTGGCTGCCCACAGTTTGTTTTAAGGCACCTCAGCACAGTAACGTGTTATATCGTTGGCTGCCCACAGTTTGTTTTAAGGCACCCCAGCACAGTAACGTGTTATATCGTTGGCCGCCCACTCACCATCATTGGACCAGTTCCTGTCTGAGTGGGGAGAGACGTTGGACAAGATGCAGAGACGCGTTGAGTCGATGCCAAAATCCCTCAGTACGTCCTGGGGAAAAAAGTGAAAAAACACAGTTTGTTTCTCACTCTTGAGGTTTCTCTTTGTCGTTTACCTTACAAAACAAGACTAAGTTTTCCTTCCATTAAGATACAGCTCACATCACTCACATCAATATAAAACTTCTAAGTTTCTGGATGTCGATATATCAGGAGTAGCTTTAGAAAACCAGCGTCATGATAGTGTTGGATGAACCTTTCTTTTTTTGTTTCAAATATATATACATAAATGATACACATCTTACTTTTATGGCTTTTGAATTTTTACTATGATGTTAATAGAACTAAAAGAACAAAAAGTAAATAGACTAGAGTCCTAACACTTACATGGTACCAGTAGTATTGATACTCTTTCTCTATTCTTCGCTACATTTTTGTTTATTGAGTTTGCTGATATTAAATAAGCATGTCAATAGAACAAAATCTTACTTTCGGTTTTATTTTGAAGCTCTTCTTCTCTAGAAAAGAGTAACAGTCACCTTACATACAGTTCTAGCAGTAAAGAGCTATTAATTCTGTCTACAGTAAGGTAGTGTCTATAGTCTCATCTCAGTCGCATCCGGTCGCATTAGGGTTTTTAGTAAATGTTTTTTCGGTCGCATCCGGTCGCATTAGGGTAAATAGGGTTAAGGCACCCCAGCACAGTAACGTGTTATATCGTTGGCCGCCCACTCACCATCGTTGGACCAGTTTCTGTCTGAGTGGGGAGAGACGTTGGACAAGATGCACAGACGCGTTGAGTCGATGCCAAACTCCCTCAGTACGTCCTGGGGGAAAAAGTGAAAAAACACAGTTTGTTTGTTACTATTGTGGTTTCTCTTTGTCGTTTACCTTACAAAACAAGACTAAGTTTTCCTTCCATTAAGATACAGCTCACATCGATAGAAAACTTCTAGGTTTCTGGATGTCGATATATCAGATCAGGAGTGTAATAAAGATAGCTTTAGAAAATCAGCGCCATGATAGTGTTGGATGAACCTGTCTTTTTTTGTTTTAAATATATATACATAAATGATACACATCTTACTTTTATGGCTTTTGAATTTTTACTATGATATTAAAAGAACTAAAAGAACAAAAAGTACATGGACTAGAGTCCTGACACCTCACATGGTACCAGTAGTATTGATACTCTTTTTCTATTCTTCGCTAAATTTTTGTTTATTGAATTTGCAGACATTAAAAAAGTATGACAATAGAACAAAATACATATGTTCAACTAATTGAAGAATCAAAGACAACAGCGGGGACAAAAATAAAAAAGTCTAAAAAACGCACCTGTGGGTCCACACCATTATATTTACTTTTGCTCATCTTCTCAAATTCTGTGATCAATTCCGCTCCCGTTTCTCTCTCAACTGGTTTTTTGCCTGTTTTGAAGTTAAGGAAAAAATACCTCAGTAAAACTAGGATCAAACTTAGAGTATATACCTCTTGGGAGATTGATGATAAGTTCTGACACAATAGTTCAGTTTCTTACTTTTTTTAAAGGAAATTGAAATAAAGGGGAAAAAAATCCTCTTTCTTGTCATTCAACCGAATACACATGTCATGAGGAAAGCGCATTGCACATTGGATAAAAGGATTAATAAAACTTTCTGCATTCTGTTCTCGGAATCCGCGTTAAATACTGACATGATGGAGCAAAGATGGGCGGAACATTTTTTTTTTGCATGTCTTCACTACGGCAAACTTGCAGAAATTTTTGAAACTGTGCAATGGATAAAATCAGCTCCGTCAAGGGCAAACAAGACATAACATCTAAACAGGTTGAGCCACAGGACATGGACTTCCTAGAAGTGCAAACAGTTTTTCGCAAGTGTACACAGTGTACACTGAGCATCCATTTGCATCTGAAAAAAAGGTGCTCAAGCTGAGCAACATGGCAGTGAGTTTCTGGAAACTTAAGTATTTTTATTTGAAGGAACAGGAATAGGGTAGGTATTTTTCTCATGTGCATCAAACTTTTTAGTATGCATTAGATGTAAATGTCTTCTAAGCTTGTTGTCTTGGAAAGGGAGCGATTGTTTTGTCTTGAACATGTATATTTTTAGATGCATATTGCATCATATTTTTTTATCTGATCCTAAATTGTATAATATGCCTATAATAATTTTTAAAAAAATTTAAAAAAAAGACTATGGGTAGGACGGGGGAGACAGAGAAGCTTACCAGACAGGTCCACCTGATCCACAGGGATGTATCTCCCTGTCGCCTTGACCCTGTAGCTCCGACCGTTGACCATGCCCTGAGTGAGCAGGTTTCGGAACGGCTCCCGGCCCGGCAGGAGGCCCAGGCTGTGCAGGAAATGGTTGACGAACCGAGCAAAGTACAGGTGCAGAACGGCTGGCCATGGAAAAAAACACAAACAATATATTTACGCATCCTATACAGGCTTGTTTGTTTGTTTTGTTGGTCAGCGTCAGACGTGAGCACTATATAAGCTATAACACTGCCAGCCCTGAGACTAAAATCTGACACGTTTACGTGCTGCCACACAGAGACAGTGCGGGGGTACCAGGACTCTTTCTTAGCCAGTCACATTAAACTGGCACAGACCCAACCAGTAGGGGACTACTCGCCAGAATGGAGCTTGAACCACGAACTCCCTGCGCTGAAAGCTGTACAGGTGCAACATGGCCAAGATTTTTTTTTAAAACAACCCATTTACATACCCTGTATCTACGGGTTTAAGAAGGAGAAAATACCGTGTTCCTTTCCCCCGATGTAGAGATCAACAGGCATGTATTTCTTGGCTAAATTTGGGTCAAAGGCCATGTGCTGATTGGTTGAATCCAGATAGCGTAGGAAGTACCAGGTTGAGTCCACAAACGTGTCCATCGTATCCGTCTCGCGTTTCGCTGCTCCCCCACATCTGACAGAAAGAAGCAGCAGGAAAATATGAGTTAAAAACAGAGAGAACTCAGACAGTCATAGGCCTTTTTACATAACATACTCAAGCGAAACCACTTATTTGCCCAGTCTCTGAAACCAGTGCTGCACTAAAGTTTTAAATATTATTAACTTAGATTGAGGTTGGACAGATAGGAATGATAAGTCCCCCAAAAAAACAAAACAAAAAAACTGTGTTACTGCTACTCCTCTGCACATATGATAAAGAAAGTTTAAAGATAAAAGATAAAAAGGCACATCAAAAAGACACTTTTGAGCCTGATTTTCTCTTGCTGAAAATAATACTCTAAATGAGAAAAATGAAAAACCACAACTCTGAGGTCCTATTACTGCGAACGACCGCCAGTGAATGAAAACTCACTGAGGGCACGTCGTGTGTAGCCAGGTCTGGTTGTCCGCTAGCGGTGAGCGTCCGCCTTTCCTGATCAGCTGATCCACGTCCGGAAGTTTCACAGGCAGGCTGTCGTAGGGCACGGGCACCGCCTGCGGAATACAAACACATTGACGGTCAAATCGTATTATCCATACATTGACATATAATACATTGACATATAATACATTGACATATAATACATTTACATATAATACATTGACATATAATACATTTACATATAATACATTTACATATAATACATTTACATATAATACATTTACATATAATACATTTACATATAAACATTTAATTAAGTAATCCATCATATTGGAATCATAACTTTGGTAAAATAAAATTTGCAGAAAATAGTTTTAACCACATGTCAGCAGGTTGGATTTTTTTTGTTTCTGGGGGGTTGACAGCCACGTTTTTTCATATATCACCAATAACGTGATTTTACTTATTTCCCCAGCTAGAAGAGTTCGAGAGCCAACTCACGCCGCAGCTGCCACAGTGTATCATCGGGATGGGCGTGCCCCAGTACCTCTGGCGCGAGATGAGCCAATCGTTGAGCTGCTCGCTGACGCGCTCACCTCCGAGCCCCAGGTCCTGACGTTGTGATAAAACAGGACGGAATATCAATCAGAGGTCGTGTATACAGAACAGGGACGGAATATCAATCAGATGGCGTGTATACAAAACAGGGACGGAATATCAATCAGAGGTCGTGTATACAGAACAGGGACGGAATATCAATCAGATGGCGTGTATACAAAACAGGGACGGAATATCAATCAGATGGCGTATATACAAAGCAAAAGCTTGGAATTTAACGTTTTTGAACAGTGAAAAGACATAAAAAAGAAAAAAATCATGTAATAATTTCAAGTAACTTAATAAAATACAAATGATTCGTCAGTTCTCTGTTTTGCTGTGTAGAAATATTCTTTAGTTTTTCTGGTCAGCATTGCTTATAACACGAGAGTTTCAAAACTTGGATAAGCTGCTTGACAATTCTACTGAGTCCGCTCTGATCCTCACCATTTTTGTAGATATTAGTGAAAATATTTTATGAATCAATAAAATCATCTTCAATTGGGCTAGATATCATTTTTTTACAATCAAAACTTTTTCAGAAATTGAATTATTATGTAATCAAAGAAGCTTTTCGATTAAGAAATCACGTGCAACAAAAAAAGCATCTAATCAATGATTTTGAAGCCTTGGTTGACTATCCACTTACCAACAGCTTTGCCTGTATTTTTGCCTCTGCCTCTTGTCGAAGTAATCCATTGAGCTGACAGGAAAAAGCAAAAGGAGAGAAATATTGAAAGGGTGAAAGTTTGATCTTTTGTCAAAAAAAACAAAAAAACTCTGACTGTACTTCAAGTTTTGTACCCTCGTCCATGAGTCTCTGTCTCTGTCGGCCAGCACTAGTTTAACAGCATAAATGCTATTTGATAAGGAGATCACATACAATTTCTAGGAAAAATTTTCCTTTTACGTATTTGAATTATTTGTAAGTCTCAAGAAAAAACACTAATAAACATTTAATAAAGTAATCCATCATCTTGGAATCATAACTATGGTAAAATAAAATTTGCAGAAAATAGTTTTAACCACATGTCAGCAGGTTGGATTTTTTTTGTTTTTGGGGGGTTGACAGCCACGTTTTTTCATATATCACCAATAACGTGATTTTACTTATTTCCCCAGCTAGAAGAGTTGAAGAGCCAACTCACGCCGCAGCTGCCACAGTGTATCATCGGGATGGGCGTGCCCCAGTACCTCTGCCGGGAGATGAGCCAATCGTTGAGCTGCTCGCTGACGCGCTCACCTCCGAGACCCATGTCCTGACGTTGTGACAAAACAGGGACGGAGTATCAATCAGATGGCGTGTATACAAAACAGGGACGGAGTATCAATCAGATGGCGTATATACAAAACAGGGACGGAATATCAATCAGATGGCGTGTATACAAAACAGGGACGGAATATCAATCAGATGGCGTGTATACAAAGCAAAAGCTTGGAATTTAACGTTTTTGAACAGTGAAAAGACATAAAAAAGAAAAAAATCATGTAATAATTTCAAGTAACTTAATAAAATACAAATGAATCGTCAGTTCTCTGTTTTGCTGTGTAGAAATATTCTTTAGTTTTTCTGGTCAGCATTGCTTATAACACGAGAGTTTCAAAAGTTGGATAAGCTGCTTGACAATTCTACTGAGTCCGCTCTGATCCTCACCATTTTTGTAGATATTAGTGAAAATATTTTATGAATCAATAAAATCATCTTCAATTGGGCTAGATATCATTTTTTTTACAATCAAAACTTTTTCAGAAATTGAATTATTATTCTTGAAAGCTGTTTTCCCTTTGAACCCTATTGCCCTGACCTCATTGACCTATATTCCTGGCCCCTCACTGCTCTTACTCAAATATCATCAAAAACATGCCCGATGGATGCGGACATCTGTAACTGACGCTATTTATTATTTTAAACAGGATGTCAATCTTATTGGTAGTTATTTATAGCGCGTTAGATCATACCCCTCCAATCCAAATCCCGATATAGCGGTTCTACGGCCTAGGGTCAAATAAGGCAGATACCGCTGTAGAGGGATTACGGATAGTTGACAAATAATTACAGGATTCAAAGGGTTAAAGGATACAAACGAGAAGAAAAGAATATTCAATGAGAGTAATATGTATCAGCAATAGGAAGTACATTAAGTCTGATTGTAATCAAAGAAGCTTTTCGATTAAGAAATCACGTGCAACAAAAAAAGCATCTAATCAATGATTTTGAAGCCTTGGTTGACTATCCACTTACCAACAGCTTTGCCTGTATTTTTGCCTCTGCCTCTTGTCGAAGTAATCCATTGAGCTGACAGGAAAAAGCAAAAGGAGAGAAATATTGAAAGGGTGAAAGTTTGATCTTTTGTCAAAAAAAACAAAAAAACTCTGACTGTACTTCAAGTTTTGTACCCTCGTCCATGAGTCTCTGTCTCTGTCGGCCAGCACTAGTTTAACAGCATAAATGCTATTTGATAAGGAGATCACATACAATTTCTAGGAAAAATTTTCCTTTTACGTATTTGAATTAATACTAAGGGTAAATGCTTGGCATCCTCAGGGTTGATTATATACACACAAGAAACTAACATGAGTCATTATTGTGGCCTCTAAATAGATTTAGCTGATTATATACACACAAGAAACAAGCATGAGTCATTATTGTGGCCTCTAAATAGATTTAGCTGATTATATACACACAAGAAACAAGGATGGGTCATTATTGCGGCCTCTAAATAGATTTAGCTGATTATATACACACAAGAAACAAGCATGAGTCATTATTGTGGCCTCTAAATAGATTGAGTCCTTATTGTGGCCTCTAAATAGATTTAGCTGATTATATACACACAAGAAACAAGCATGAGTCATTATTGTGGCCTCTAAATAGATTGAGTCATTATTGTGGCCTCTAAATAGATTGAGTCATTATTGTGGCCTCTAAATAGATTGAGTCATTATTGTGGCCTCTAAATAGATTTAGCAGCCTGCCAATAATTCAAATCCCTGAATGAACTCATTTCAAACTACTTTTTGAAAATTTCTCTAGACTCGAATTTCTGGACTATAGAATGCTCTGCATGTTCTTTCTTTACCTCTCCTGAATTTTTCAGCCTTTCTCCTGCACTGTCCAACACATCGTGAAATGGAAACCCCAATTTTTCCGCCACTGTCCTTGCTGTCTGGCTGATGGACGGAATTGCTGGATTTGAATAAAAAAGATAACATCGACATTTTTCTCAGGTGATAATAATAATAATAATAATAATAATAATAATAATGTTTATTCAGTCAATATATATATTAAGAACATACATATCGAAAATTATTTTGTCAAGCACAGGCTTCGCAAGATGAATACATATAAACAGTTATACAAATATACATGCAGCAACACAATTAGCAAAAAGTTTTACTTAAACATAGTTTTATCTAAGTATCTAAGTCATTAATTAAAGGGGGAAAAATTAAATCAGGGGACAGCAACCATGAGGAACGACTTTTTGTATTTGACTTTTGTTTTGTCTGAGTAAATATTGTGCTGCGCCTGATTTATAAAAAAAAAAACTTAAGGACTGTACAGAGATTTCACAAATCAAAACTCAGCACACAGGTAGCTGTCAAAGCTGTCAGACATAATTTCTCAAAGTCTACATGTACAAAATACACTTTGCCACTCCAATCCCAGAATTGAAAAAACAACAAAAAACAAAAACCATGACATAAGGAGATAGATAACTTTGAAATACTCAATTACTCATGAAAATAAAAAAGAGCAAAAGAGAGAGAGAGAGAGAGAGAGAGAGAGAGAGAGAGAGAGAGAGAGAGAGAGAGAGAGAGAGAAGAGAGAGAGAGAGAGAGAGAGAGAGAGAGAGAGAGAGAGAGAGAGAGAGAGAGAGAAATCTGCATTACATCAGGATTCGAAGCCCTCGTTTTGTTATCCAGACATGCTCTACTCAAAGATCTATCTCAAAACCAACAGATATGACAAGGGGCAAATTGGCAAGAAATACAATGGCATAAATGTCATCTGAACTCATGCCTTCTAAAGAATACTTAATCTGTCACTACCTACCGAGCTTTGCTTCCTTCTTGTCGTACATGTCCTTGTCGGTGACCACTAGACTGATTGGTCGATCGGTCAAAGGGTGGATAGCTTGGACAGGCAGCACTGTCCCTGCGGACACAAGGATGGACAGACAGAGTTTTAGTCTTAAGTTATGTACCCTAATCCTGATATGGTCAGGCAAGGTAAAAAGCTGATAAATCTAGCAAGCAGCTTACCATTACATAAATATGTTATAATTACACCCAAATTCACCTATCTATCTGCACCAATTACATAACTATAAGATGTGTTGCATTTTTATCGATTCGTTGAGAAAATAAACAGTGAAAGAACAATCCTAAAGATCTAAGACCAGCAGTTTCGTTTCAAGCATCAGCCACACCACGTGAGTTGTTACCTATCAGCCGCACCACGTGAGTTGTTACCTATCAGCCGCACCACATGAGTTGTTACCTATCAGCCGCACCACGTGAGTTGTTACCTATCAGCCGCACCACGTGAGTTGTTACCTATCAGCCGCACCACGTGAGTTGTTACCTATCAGCCGCACCACGTGAGTTGTTACCTATCAGCCGCACCACGTGAGGTTACCACACAGAGATAGGAGGACGACTTCACGCAGATGTGCGACACACCGTACAGAAGATCAACATCCTCCGTGTAGATCGTGAGCAAGTTCGGACTGGAGCTCTCCAAACTCTGACAGTAAATAAAACAGTTGGTTGTTTATACAATTTTGGTACAGTCTCAGTGAATTTTTCAATTTCAAAATCATGTAAAACAAGCTCGACAAAAGAAACAGATGAATATTCGAGGCGATGTTCTTGAGCACTTTCGATGATGCTGCTGTCTACAACTAGGATTACTAAAATGAAAAAGCATGAATGAAAATTTGATTGATTAAATTTTTTTTTTAATCTGAGCCAAATCAGAGTTCAAATATCATCATGAAAAGAAGAGTGTATTTTCACATTAAACACAAGCAGTATATTGAGAGAATGATGTAATAAGATGTAATAAGACCTTGAATTGCTGAACACTTGGCTATATTAATTATTATAATAAAAGTCACTAATAATGATAAGATTAAAAATACCAATCACAATTATGTGGCTCCTCCTCCTCCTCCTCCTACTCCTACTCCTACTACTACTACTACTACTACTACTACTACTACTACTACTACTACTACTACTACTACTACTTTTGTAATATTGACAAAAAAGAATAAATAGTTCTATTGAAGGCATCATGTTTCTTCTTTGTTGAAAGATCAGTGTACAGTGCAACAGCTTAACCTGTTGGGAAATCCTGAAATCAACGCGATGACCTTTGCATTCGGAGATCCAGTTTTTCTGGAGTTTGATGATGTCGCGCCACAGGGAGGAGTCCACTTCATTCAACCCATCCAGCAGTGACTACAAACAAACAAGACACTTTTCATGTTTGTGATTCTTACTTTATGATTTAAATGTAAAAATCATCAAGTTTAACTTCAAAACAAACACTCCCCTTAGACAGATACATGCTAAAGTGAAAAATTTTTGTAAAAAAAAAAATTCGCCAATCTCAGTGAAAAATCTTATGCATTCAACAAGTTGATAAAAAAGCTGTACTGAAGTTCACAAAATCTTTTTTTTTAATTGAAAATGAAAAGAAAAGGCCGGCATCATCTTTTCAATATGTAAAACCTTTTTAGCTTGACATCTTTGTTTTTCACCATAAAATGGAAGCAAACATTGAAACATGTTTGAGGTTACCTCGGAGAAGGCGGTTGTCCGCAGGAACCACTGCGTGAGGTACTTCTGCTCCACCACCGCCCCAGACCGCCACGAGCGCCCTTGGTCATCGATCTGCTCATCGGCCAACACAGTCATGTCGACGGGATCCCAGTTCACCAGGCCCTTACATTGGATAAAAGCAGAAACGGAGATCTTTCAGTCAATGATAATGCATTAAATAACTGTCATAATAATCATTGATCATCAAAATTATGTGTGTAAAAAAATAATTTTTATTTGGTTGGATGATTATAACAATTTTGGATTGGAAAAATTAATATTTGAAATTTCAACAAAGAACTCACTTTTGTGTATGTTTAAAACATTGGTTTACATTTTAGCCATCAGCTCACATATATCAAACAAGACCTGTTCATAGAGATTGATGCTATTATACTCAGAACGACAAACTATATATGTACATGTTCATACTGCATGGACTAAAGGTAGTTGTAGTTAAATTGGTTTAATGTCCAACATCAGCACTATTTAGGCTATATTGTAGACGAGCCCCAAGACTGACATCTGACAATTTTATGTGCTACCACGCACGAGACAGGGCGGGGATACCATGATTCCTGTCTCAGCTGGTTTACATTAAACTGACACCGACTCAATCAGTGGGAGGCAAAATCGCCAGGGCTCGAACCACAGATCATGTGCGTTGGAAGGCGATGTTTTGCCTCAGGGCTACCGTGCCCCCCTAGACTAAAAGTTCTGAGAAGTATAAAGTATAAAGAAATTTAACAACTGCATTGACAAAATGTATACAATGATAAACTAATAAAAGGGGCTTTCTAGGGGGGTAAGGGCTCAGGGCCACTTTTTTTTTCAAAATGATTTGAAAAAAAAAAAAAACGGGGAAAATATGAGGAAATTCAAGCAATTTTAAGGGAAAAAAAAAGGAAAATATGTGTTGACTCGTATAAAATACAAAGTTAGTGTGCGATGTAAATCAATCTTTGAAAATAATGTGTTAGTTTTAGGAAAATGAATCAATATTTTACATCTGAATACGATGGGAAAATACAACTCACTTTCAGTTTAGACATTTCTCTAAATAAAAGTCGTATGATGGCTGACCATCTGTGTTCTAACCTTTTTCTGAAAAGCCAAGCCTTTTTCGTACATTTTGAGAAAAATCCATTGGGTCCACTTGTAGTATTCAGGATCACAGGTTGCTACCTCCTGAAACAAAATACACAATACACACAAACTTTACAAGTTAAGCACCTAAACAAATCTTCCTTTCAAAATGTTTATTTTTTTTAACTGGCTTTTTTATTCAAATTAATTTATCGACTAATAAATATCTTAACTCAATGATGGAATTACTTCTAACACTTTATAAGTAAGAAATTGTTTCTGGGCATTTTGTTTTGTATAGTATCTCAGTTAAATCAAAGTCTCTACTCTTTCAGAATAATTTCATTTTTAATAAACAAATCAAGTAGCGTGCACATTGTTATCAATAATTAAAACCTTATTAGGATGTGTGATAATCTTTATTCAAAGACAATATCTCTATTGTGAGAAAAACAAAATTTAAAAGTACCTTTTCAAATAAAGTGGAGAAAGAAGATTAGTTTTCTCCAAAATAATCTGGAACGCCAACTGAGATTTGAGTAAAGTGGAGAAAGATTAGTTTTCTCCAAAATAATCTGGAACGCCAACTGAGATTTGAGTAAGAGCTGAAACATCCATAGCAGTCTATAAATCTAGTCTGATAAATTGTTACTTGACTTCTGCAGCTTTAAAGAAATAGCATGTTTTTGTTTTTAGCTTTAAAGAAATAGCATGTTGCCTGTTTTTAATTGTAGACAAAGGAATTCTCACCCTTGACCAATCGAAACTTAGACCCAAGTTCTGGAGCTGCTGCTTCATTCTTTTGATATTGCTGTGAAAAAAAGAAGATAAACATCTCACCACACACTTTATTGCCATCGAGTTGCCGCACTCAATTACCTCTACTGAATCATCAACCTCATTTGCGATAACTAATTAAAAAAAGAGAAGCCTTGACAAAATCGAAATAAATTAATAAGGTTGATTCTAATATTACTACATCACCAACCCCTTTCCCAGCAATATGCATATGAATAAAAGATAAGACAAATCATACATTAAAAATATGACACACAGCCTAATCTTCCCCATCTAATACAATCTCCATGAGACCATGATTGATTCTTCCACGTTCTTTACTTTAAAAAATAGTATGATGTACAGCCTTCTTTTTTTTTCTTCGGGGGGGGGGAGGTTACACAGACAAGCTATTTCAAGAAAGCCCTCTGCAGGTAGAAAGATCAATAATTATCTACTTGTCTTCAAAATGCACTCATATCTACCTGTAAGTCCAATCCTTCCTCTGCAGGTAGAAAGATCAATAATTATCTACTTGTCTTCAAAATGCACTCATATCTACCTGTAAGTCCAATCCTTCCTCTGCAGGTAGAAAGATCAATAATTATCTACTTGTCTTCAAAATGCACTCATATCTACCTGTAAGTCCAATCCTTGGGTCTCACATTACGCTCCATAGCTGCATTTTCAGCGGGTAGACCGAATGCATCCCAGCCCATTGGGTGTATAACCTGTGAATACAGTATACATTTTTTACCGATTCCAATTCATCGACGAAAGAGCAAAAACGATATCTGCATGCTGTAGTTCCTCAGCATCTATTAACACCCATTAATAATTAACTAAAACAACTTTTAGATCAATAGATATCATTTTGTTAAAAGCGATGGAAATTTTTATGGCCAATGTGTTCAGGCATTCATTGCTCATTTAAGAGTAAATTTCAAAAATGCATATAAATTTTAGCCCATACAAACTGCTTGATGTGTATAGTTATTCTTCCCAAATACTGACTCTAGGTGTATATATGTATATATATTTTTTTATCCCAAATATTGACTTTAGGTGTGTATATATATTTTTATCCCAAATACTGACTCTAGTTGTGTATGTATATTTTTATCCCAAATACTGACTCTAAGTGTTTGTATATATTTTTATCCCAAATACTGGCTATATATTTTTATTCCCAATACTGACTCTAGGTGTGTATACATATTTTTATCCTAAATACTGACTCAAGGTGTGTAAATATATTTTTATCCTAAATACTGACTCAAGGTGTGTAAATATATTTTTATTCCAAATACTGACTCTAGGTGTGTAAATATATTTTTATCCCAATACTGACTCAAGGTGTGTAAATATATTTTTATTCCAAATACTGACTCAAGGTGTGTAAATATATTTTTACTCCAAATACTGACTCTAGGTGTGTAAATATATTTTTATTCCAAATACTGACTCTAGGTGTGTAAATATATTTTTACTCCAAATACTGACTCTAGGTGTGTAAATATATTTTTATTCCAAATACTGACTCTAGGTGTGTAAATACTGACTCTAGGTGTGTAAATATATTTTTATTCCAAATACTGACTCTAGGTGTGTAAATATATTTTTATTCCAAATACTGACTCTAGGTGTGTAAATATATTTTTATCCCAATACTGTCTCAAGGTGTGTAAATATATTTTTACTCCAAATACTGACTCTAGGTGTGTAAATATATATTTATTCCAAATACTGACACTAGGTGTGTAAATATATTTTACTCCAAATACTGACTGCTTTTCCGCGCGCTTGCTGGTACCGCGCCATCACATCGCTGAGAGTGTACACTCTGACGTGGCCGAGATGAAGGTTCCCACTTGGGTACGGAAACATACACAGAGCATAGAACTTTGTTTTTTCACAGGTTGGTGCCTACGGAAAAGAGAAAAGATACCATTCAGTTTGGGCAGTAGGGTGTGTTCATGCGCAACTCTCTGATAAATATGTGCGGCGGCTCTCAGTCCATGGTTTTAATAATAACCGCATAAACCACCCAAGCTTACTCAACATCCACGTGGTGCTGCCTAAGTGCCCTGACCGCGAGGTCGTGGGTAGCTGACTGAGCTCTGGCCAGGAGGACACCATGCCCCTGCGATATGCAGGACCCACCGGCTTAAAGCTTAAACTGATGGATGAAAATGCTACCAAACAAACAAATTGATTTGAACTGAAAGAAACAGCTGAGAGAACTATAGACAGCTACCCTCAAGATTGGATTCACATTTATACAAATCGGTCTGCCTTTAAATCCACTATAAATGCTGGATACAGTGCATTGGTATGCAAGTTTCAAAGAGCTTTATTCTGCTTCCGTCGAAACATGCTCTAACTATGAGGCATAACTTAAAGGGATCAAAGCAGCCCTTCTTTTACATTAAATGAAACTTTCCAGAGAAATCCATCCCTGGCAACACATACAGTCCTTTTCTCAGATTCAAATTGTCCATGCAATCTTTGGAAGCTACAAAACTCTCTTCAGAGACATTTCACATACTTCTAGAAACTAAAAGTATTAGCAAAAAATATCCCATCACACTTGAGCTCCAGTGGATCCCAAGTCACATCAATCTACCAGGAGAGGAAAAAAATTGAGAGACTTGCCAAAAAAGGGGCTAGGCAAGAACAGCCACTAATAAAAACAACTTTCCAAACGGCCAAAAGAATTATCTTTCAAAGTTTTAATCACTTGACTGCGATGCAATCAAATTTGTTCGCGGTCGGTTCACCGCAAGGTGGACAAATTTGTCCGCAATGTGCATAGATTACGTTACGAAGCTGAAAAATAACTGGGCAATCCATTTATGATTGCAAATAACAACTGTTTTGTTTACATGATATGTTTTTTTGCATTTCACTTCAAATCTGACTAAAAATTAACAGTTTTAGTGTTTAAAGAAGAATGGATGAACCAGTGCGCAAGGGGGACGACCAGGAGAATTGTGCACTGACACCAAAACACAGTTAAACTTCAGGATCCAATATATACCTTTTTCAGAGGAAAGAACAATGTGCTATTTTCCACTTGAGAACGCAACAAATTCCTCTCAACTATCATCTGAACAGACTCAAACCAGAACACACACCACTGTGTCCACTGTGTGATGAGAATTTGGAAACTGTAGAACACACACTGTTCCAATGCCCCAGTCTCGACCAACTCAGACAACAGTTTCTTCCTTCAAGACCTGACCTCAAAGCAAACAAACCTATTGGACGAGCTTAGAAAAAGTCCGCACCTTGGCCTCCTGAGCCTTCTCAGCGTCATGTCTTTGAATATTTGGTCGCCAGTATTCTTCTATCTCAAGCCTTGCTTCATTTGTAAGTCGTGGGGTCTGAAGCAAAGAAATGGAAACAAGAAACAAACAATCAATTGTTTTTTCTCATGGAAGTTACATTTGATTTTATAAACAAAAAAGATAGTAATAAATGCCCTATAGTTTACCTGAAAAGCAATATATATGTGCCAATGGTTTTAGCATGTCATATTTTCAATAATTTCCCCTTGTTATAAAATACAAAGTTAAGTAAAAAAAAAAAAAGTTACCCAGACACCGGTTTTACTGTAGATGCAGCGAGCGACTCTGATATTGCTCTGCATCAATCGACATCTGTGACAATTCCTCAGCAATATCCTGCACTGTGCCAGAGATCTCGCACTTTCCATGATAGAATTCTGAAATTGATCATTTCACTTTAAGTATCTAGGTATAATTAGAACATTTTCAATCAATTACTAATTTAACTACTGACATAAATAATAACAAGCAGGATAAGGAAATGCCAAACACACACACACACACACACAGAGTCAGGATAATGTTATTAAAAATGTACTTAAATAGAACTCGAATATATGTATAACAAACTTGGACTCAAAGAACTCCCTTCATTCAACGAACACATAAAAATACATGATCTTTCTTCTTTGTCTTTAATAAACTATCTTGGCTCCAACAAACTAATTTTGTATCCAACCAACCAGATGTGCCGAGAAACTTACAAAGTTGCATAACAAACACTCTTAACCCCTGAGGTGCTTTGATCGCCGCCCGAACGGCCATATGGCCAGTCTGGGTTTGGCACGGGTGACTGGGTGTGGTAGTACTGTTCACCTGGTTAACTGATGCTCTGAGTGTCATTCAGCTGTTATCGCCAATATTTTTTAATATTATTATAGTTCCTAAAAATATATATTTTTATTACTCTGAGAAGTTAGTTGATTTCACTATCTTGTTTGTTTCAGTTTTTTAATATTCGTTTGTTTTTGGTTGTTTGTTTGTTTGTTTTAATATCACTTTCTTTTTCTTTTTTTTCTGAAGATGATCACAAATTAAACTTATTTAATTTTAAATAGCTGTGGGTATGATATGTTTCATTACGAATCCTTTATTACATGGATCAATATTTCTTCTATCTTGACTGAAAGGGTAATTAATGCGTTTCGCACAGTGTTCTTGCGAACACAGGCCACGACAGACAAAGCTATCAAGAGGCGGTAATGATCAAACATTATCAAGCAAAGCACCGGCCTACTATAAACTCAGTCTATCCAAATATATTCAGTACATTGCAGTCAAATTATGACGGTTTTATTTCTGATCATAGCCTGAATCTCTTAAGAAAGGAAAGGGCTCAGGAAGGAGTAAGGCAACCCCCTTACCTCTTAATTTTGGGGAAGGTGGTGATGAAAACCATGCTTTATCTAATTCACATTGGAGTGTCAAATGCTGAGACACAAAGACAGACAGACACACCTATACACTTTTGATGTGAAAATGGCACTGACCACATGGTTGCATGTTGAACTCCATTCTGTTCTGTTCGTGTGACTGTGGGCTTTTCATTGCAATTGGCTCACTTTTAGTTTTACACTGTCGAGCACTGAGGACTGAGGAGACTCGAGAAATCTACTTTTAGTTTCGATTTTGCTTTAACCTTACTTTTTTTTTTCCTCAATTCATCAACCTACGTTGTTATGTTCTGACTGTATTTTCTGTATCGCGTTTATTTACTTAATATTTTTTGAAAAAATAAATACTGCGTTATTGTCTTTTATTCTATTTTCGGTCTACGCTTTTTTTTAAATCAAAAACAGTTTTTCATAAACTTGTTTATTATTTTCCTCTACTCGATGAATACTTTATTTACCAATGCAAGAAAATAAAAATGTACTGTAGTGTAAGCGACGGATGTTGATTATGTTGGATCGCTTAAAAGTGCAAAAATAAGAAACATCTCAATATATTCCACGTCCATTACAATGGGAATAATCAGTATGTTTTATTTACACCAGTTGCTAGATGTAGAGTCTACTTACATATTTTGAGCCCCACATGTAGACTAAGACATTAAACTGCTACTGATAGGTTAAAGGAACAGCAGAATGGCCACTCGCAGCCTCACAGAAGTGTTCATATTGATGAGAAACAATGCCCTGCAAAGCCGGCATATTTTCTCTGAACAGGTAGGTCTAAATCTAATGTAGATCCAATCTTATCTAGAATCTAGGTCTAGCTCAACATTCGGATTGTTTTGTATGGTCTGATTACACAAAATAGGATTATATAGATGGAGAGTAATTGATATGATTCTGTAATGTTCAGGTGAAAATTAAGCAGTAGCAGCAGTAGATAAGTCTCATAAGAAAGCTGTGTAAACCTTTTTCCTAGATTGTGGTATGGAAGGCCCTAGGCCTAGATGTATGTATACACAAGATCTAGGTATATGATCTCACAACCCAGCTATAGAGGGCACTTAGGCAAACCTTTTACACTTCTCACAACACTGTTACACACTAAGTGACTAATGACTAAACACCACAATCTGTAAAACTAAGAAACTAATTCAAATTTGTTTAAATCTGCAAGTATGATCTACAGGCTACAAATGGTTGTTACAAATGTCATAAATTACAAAATGAGTTAACCATTTTGTAGGACACAGAATTTAAATCAGTTTTGTATGCTTTTTAAATATTCATGATTTAGATTTATAAAGGCTGCATAGTTTACTTTTTTTCTTATATATAAATGATAACAAGATGTTTTTAAGGTACTACCTGTATTTAAACCTACAGATGTAATATTAGTTCTAAATGGACATGTAGGATTACTATACAATCTATACTAACGTTAAAAAAATAAGTTCTGGTTCTATATGGTGTTTTTGGTTCAGCCTGTGAACAAAAATTTCATTTAATTCAGCAGCAGTCTGTTAGTTCAAATGGGCTTTTCTTGGTTTGTTATTTAAATGCCATGATATGTTGTTAGATATTATTTTGGACTTATTCGTTAGCATATAATGTTGTTGTAGGGTGTTGTTGTTTTTTTCATAACAAGAAGAAATTTGATGTAAAGTCAAGAAACATGATTAAGTTAAATCACAATGTTAAAATAAAATCTAGAAATATTTCGTTTTCAGATCCACCTAAACCATTTGGTATTGATCTTGTATTTTTTTCTTTCTAAATATTTTTGCAAAACTTTTGGGGGGCTTATAAGATTTTTTATGAACTGTGCACGCTTTGCCAAAATATAATTCATGCTTAGTTCCACAGATTTCCAAAAATACATTTTCCCTGTTATTTACTCACAAAAAAAAAATCATTTAAAGTATTTTTGGGAGAAAAAAATTCTTGTTTTTTTTTTATGATTGACATTTATGCATGTAATCCTGGGTAAAAGCATGAACAATGATGATTAAATAAATTGACTTAAAGCAGAATAAAAGCATTTTAAAAAAGCAACCATTTTTAATATTAGATTTGGGGACATTTTCCTTTTTGTCTTTTTTTTCCCCGCTTTTTTGACTCACATTTTTATGCAGCCCTGCTTTTTTCAGAGGTGAATCACCAATTTCTGCCCATCTTTTCTATGCCTGTGAATTTTCTGTGCACATGTTCTTCTTGCATTAGAAGATGTTTTTACAGCCATTAGTTTGGACATTGACCTTAGTTCATAGTATCTTTTCTATTTCCTCTGGTTCTTTTTTTCTTGGTGGAGGGTTTAATTTTAATAATCCTCATGTTGAATATTTGTTTAAACTATTGCACCTTTCATATACGCAAAAATTATAATACACTTCTTATTGTTCAGATATTCAAGAAAAGACAATCATATTATTTCTCAGGCTTTGATCTAGATTTTGAAACAGAAATAACCTGTAACCTAGATCTGAGTTGTTTCATTTGCTAATTTTTAAAACTGACAACTAATAGGAAATACATTAATGAGCAATAGAAAATAACATCCTGTTATTTGAATTGTCTTGTGCTACGACTAGGCTATCTCCCTACCATCTGATTAAACTGTCTTAAACAGTATTGTCCAGTGTGTCGTGCATTCATATTTTTATTTATATGTTATTTAAATGATTTTCATTATTTTCTGAAACACAATTAATGTTTATCTGCAAGGTAAAGCTGTATACTTTGAGCGTAATGAAAATAATAATGATAATAGTAACATTATTTAGTTCCACATGGTTTTTTTGAGGAAGAAGAATATTATATTATACAAAGAAAAACCATGGAAAGAAAGTTTTAATTTCCTAGGTGAAATCAAAGCGTATCATTCTATATAGTACTGTAACTTTATTCCATTTGTGTGTTTCCAGACCCACGATGATCGCACATCGCTTATCACCAGCGCCCACCTGGACCCAGAGCTGGGACTTGCCTCGACTCGCTCGGGCTCCCTGCCGCCAGAATGGTAACCATATTTCCGCACTCAACAATACACACTCAAGAGATAATCAGTATATATCATAATTTTTCTCAGTGTTAGGAATAAGATGTACAGTGGAATCCATGTAAGATTACATTTTTATGTTATATGGCGTTTTTTTTTTTATTTCATCTGAACCCTTTGAAAAGTCTTTTTAATATGTTATTCTCTATATTTGTGTAATATTTAAATTTAAAAAGAATATTCTGGTAACCAGCATTGACTTTTACCAGACTATGTTGTGTGTAGAAACACGGACATGTCTCTCTACAACAGAGTGAAGTCTTTTAAGTTGTGTTGTGTTGTATTTTTTCCCTAGGATTGACAAGCTCACGGAGATACAGTTTGAGTTCACCAGGTTGAAAGAAAAAAGTAAGTGAGGCTCACTGTGCCATTTCAATCCAGAAATAAATGTTTTAACCAAATAGTTAGAATAATAATTGTGACCGGCTGAGACAGGAGTCATGGTATCCCCGCCCTGTCTTGTGTGTGGCAGCACATAAAATTCTCAGATGTCCGTCTTGGGGCCCGTCCTCAATATAGCCTATATAATGTTGATGTTGGACGTTAAACCAACCCAGCCCCCCCTACCCCCTTCCTTAGAATAATAATAATAAAAGGCTGAAATAGTCGTTAGCTCACATTTTACCACTTGAGAAAACAAGTTCCTAAATAGTGTTCAAGTGATGTGTTTTTGCTTTTATATTCAGATTAATCATAACAGTCATAAGTCTTGATATAAGTCACATGTACATTGATTCTTGAAAACAGCTTTTGCCGCTGAAGGATATTTCATTGATAGAATAGACTTAGTGGCCTTTTCTATTCAATGTTAATCACATGCCAACTACTGACTAAAAGAATTTCTCATTTTTAAACAGATATTAACTATTCTAACTTTGCTTCAGTGAAAGAACTGTCGTCGCTGCATGACAAGCACTTGAACCGACCCACGATGGATGACAGCGTGGACGAGGAGCACGAAATAGAAATTAGAACGCAGCAGATAACGCAGGTATGGGGAGAAAGCTATGGAAGCCGAGACTATTGAGTTTTTAAAAATTTGATAGGACACATCTTGTTAAAGAATAGAGGGAGAAGGAGAAAAAATCTATCGTGTGAAATAATAAAATACTACCTTTTTGTATCCCGCATATAAATGTTTCTAGATTTCACCTTCAAAATTTATTTTAATTTTTTTTAATGTAAATATAAAAGAAAATAATGAATGTTTAAATCATTTTAAGAACAACTTATTGAATTGGGCTCCTTTTTTCTCATTTCATGGGCAATTTGTTTGTCAGAGAATTATTTGTATTCCGAAATGTTGGGTAATTTTATCTCCATAAATTACATATTGTTTTTTGTTTTGCTGATTTAATTTCATTACCTTTCGTCCATGTTGCACTTACATTAGTTTAGGTAGATATATTAAATGATAAATGTTGCTTTGCAAGCTTTTTTTCTTTTTGTTTTCCTTTTTTTTTAAATAAGAATTTTTTTAATTTTTATAAATAATTGTAGATTCTACTTATAATTATATCATAATTATATTTTTGTAAATTCCACATGCCTCTGAAAATGAGATCGATGATTTTTAACAATTGATACAACGTTGTGATATTCTAGTCGGCTGATATGACATTCTTGAGAACTAATTGGTTCTCTATAATATTCAGTCTGATTCTCCTCCGCCAGATGTTCTCTCACTGTCAGCGGCTCGTGCAACAAATCAACAACCAGAGCCAGCGCGGCACGCTGCATGAGCAGAAACTTTCCCACAACATTGTGGCGTCGGTGGCTCGCACGATGCAGGAGTTGTCCATCAACTTCCGAAAGAGCCAGTCCGTTTATCTTAGGAGTGAGTGTTTCCGTGGAGTGTTTTTATTCTGCCTTTTTTTTCTGTAAGCAGAATAAACAAAAACTTCTTCTAATTAAATATTTTGGATTGTTTGGAATAGTACTTTTGGTGCAAAACTTATGCGCTTTTTTACAGTTGTTTAAGTGATTCAAGGCCTAATGTTTAACTGATGCATGTTTTAGACGATTGAAATGTCAAACCGTATCCAGTGGGGATCTATGGATGATGAAATAAAGTATATATTTATTGCAGGTTGTTTTTTTTTATTATTATTAATTATGGTTGAATGAATCTACAGTTTTTTCTCAGCTTTTTTACATAATTTTTATGATCTTGGAATGGCAGAATACATGTATTTTTTTTTCTAACAGAAATCAAAAGTAGGGAAGAAAGATCTCAGCAGTATTTTGGAACCAACCTTCACTCTGACTCCAACTTGTTTGAGGGCATGAATGATGAGCCAGACATCACATATGATAAAGTAAGTTGGGCTAGCACTCTGCTGCCAATGTAGCTGGGAAAGCTGCATTAGCTTGTAGATAAGTCAGGCTTTCATACTTTTGTTGCAGTTGGAAATATACATTTAATGAACTTATGCTACAGAATCTTAGGCTTTACATTGTAAAATTCTATCTCTCATGTGCTAAAGGTTTATTGTTATTGGGTTTTTAAAAGTACGGGTTGTCTTTGACAAACTGTAATGTTATTGACGTTTTTTTTTTTTTTTTTTTTTTTTTTTTTTTTTGGGGGGGGGGGGGTTGTATGCTTTCTGACCTCACATTTTTGCCTGGTCTTGGTTTTTTGAAGAGTTTTCTTTAGTCTTTATATTCCTATCAGTTTGAGTTTAACGTACATGATGTAATTGTTTTGTCTTGTCCAGGGCTTCACGTCGGCTCAGATGCAGTTGGTGGAAGACAACTCTTCGTTTGTTCAGAATCGAGAGAAGGAAGTAGCGGCCATTGTGAGATCTATAACAGATCTAAACGACATTTTCAAAGACTTGTCAGCAATGATTGTTGACCAAGTAAATATTGTCTTTAAAACTATTTCATTTTTTGCCGTAGGGAGAGAGAGAGAGAGAGAGAGAGAGAGAGAGAGAGAGAGAGAGAGAGAGAGAGAGAGAGAGATAATGTGAACATTATAAGTCCTGATGTACAGAGCTCTAGAGATTATCCCGTACAGTTCCAACACCCCTTTCCCAATAGACTACGTTCATGCACCTCACATCCCCTATTTACAGTGCTAGAATTCAACCATATTCAAAGATTCAATAAAAACAGTTTTCATACCAGTGTATGCATTTCCCTTCTGTTTCTTACAATTTTAGATCAGGCTGATGACGAGTATTACTTTTTGTTGAGGACTGTTTTTTAGCAGATCACCACACGTTATTCAGATTGTCTTAAGAAGAAATTCAGATTATTTTTACAGAATCATTTAGATTTTCTGTTTCTGGCAAATCTGTTAATATAGTATGCAACCTGCTTTTTTTTTTTGTTAGTCTGATGAAGCCAATAAAGGTGAAACATTTTTATGTATTTTTGTAACCTTTAGTTATGTTTTTTTAAAATCATGTCCTTCAGTTAAGTTGTACATATTTCTCTTTTCATCATGACTAGTATACTACCTTTATTTCTTGCACACATGCATCCACTAGGGTCCTAGCAATTGAGTAGGTGTACTCTCAAGTGTTGTGCTATTGTTTCCACGTCAGGCAAATTCATACCATACCTAGTCTATATATTTTTTCTTCATTTCTTAGAAATTTACAACCAGCATCAAGTCTAGGGCTCTCTTTAGCCAAATCCTAAATTTGGTTATCTATTGATTTCACTGTCAAAATATTCTCTCTAGACATTTATTGAGAAGGATTTCTTTTCAACTATTAGTAAGCAAATAAATCTTTTTTTTTTTCATTTTTCTCACTTTGCATCACAATTAAAATCTTTTAAAAATGTATAAGGACGGTACATACAATTGATGTTACTTTGAGGCAAAATTTTAGGTTGGTTTATTTGAGCATGGATTATTCGATTGGTATGTACAATAATATATATTATTATTTCCTCCCTCAATTAGGGCACCATTCTCGATCGGATTGACTTCAACATTGACAATGCGGCCACCACCACCGAAAAAGGCCTGGTTCAACTGCAGAAGGCAGAGAAATACCAGAAAAAGAACCGCAAGATGATGTTCATTTTAGTCCTTGCTGTCATCATCATCCTACTCCTCATTATCCTCATTGCTGTGAAAAGCTAGTATTAGTTTCATGTGCACAACGTTTCATTTTATTAATTTATTGAATTAACCGTAGATGGTGTCATGTCTGTGTTTCTCAGGACTTACAAACTAGAGGAATAGATTGAAACGAGGAAAAGTTCATTATTGACTCTTTGTGAAAATTCTGTCATGGACAAAGCTACTTGATGATTCATATTTACAAGAGTTTTACAACGACTAATTCTTTAGCCCTCTCTTTCCACAATGATACAGGGAAAAAAAAATATAAAAAAAAAATAATTATACCTCTCAATTTTTTTTTCTTTCTTTCAAGATAGTTGGTGTTGAAATCTAAGAACAGTATATTTAAATAGTGAAAGAGTTTTCATTATCGTAACTATTTTTATCATCTCTGTCAAGGAAACTATCTCACTCAGCCATATTTTTGTATGATATGAATAACATTGCATTTCTACTAATTTTTTACATTCCAATCCGCATGCTGCTTTTGTTGATAAAACATCTCACACACCGGTAATATCACCAACAATTCATAAACGTTTTCCGAGGGGTGGGGCGGTTGTTTTGTTCATCTAAAATGTAGATGGATAGTTATTGTAAACAGATGGAAGAATACTGAGCTGTGAGGAATGATCAACTTTGTTGGAATTTCCACTAAGTTTGATTTCTTCAGTTTCACTTTAGGCATTCTTAAATTAAAAGTATGCTCGTCTAGTTTTCAGGACTTTTTACCTAAATCCCAGTATTCCCTGTTGATGCACGGTTTTGATCTGAATTAGTATGAAATGGTGGTTTCCTCAGTGAATACCAGCTTCGAAAACGGTTAAAGATATTATTTCAAATATCAAAACTGTTTTTGGTTTGATTTTTGTTGGAGATGGAATTCCTGATTTTACCATATCGTTCACGAGCCTGTTATGAGATTAGAGAGATTAGATTTTTTAGTCCAGTGAACAGTTGCTGCTCTGTGATGAAAGCAGCTCTCCCAACTTCCATGCAAATTATCCATGTATAGATTTTTTTTTTTTTGACTTTGACTCGCATGTTTGTTGTTTGTTCTTTTTTTATTTTTATTTAATCTGTTTCATTTTTTGTCTCTATTTATTTTTATTTTTATTGCCCCCCCCCCCTTTTTTTTACCGCTAGTTTTCACACAACATCCTTTTGCAATGTAGAGGGTTTTGTGGTTTTGAGCATTGGTAAGTTCTACCAAGTGCTGTAAGTGCAATAGTATGAGTTGTGTGTAATTGAGTTTGATGTGTGTCTGTGTTGTGACGAAACTTCCCTCCGTTTAGTTTCTAGGCTATTCAACTGCAGGAAGAACAGCCTCATGTATTTGCCGTTAAATACAACACAGTCATGTAATGTACAAACATTTTGTAGGTGATGTAGTTGAAGAGGGTTTGTTACTTTCCATGATTATAAAAACGTTTTCTGTACCATAAACATAACAAAATGTGATATTATATTTATGTCTGTTTTTAATTCATTGTTGTAGGGTTTTTTTTTTGGCTTTTCGAAATTTGAAACCATTAAAGTTTTTTGGGAAGAGTAAGGGAGGGGATGCCTTTTTTTTTTTTTTTTTTTTTTGTAAAATTTCTCTCTGGTAGAATTATGCATTCCTGGAGACAACTAGTTTTATATGAATGAGCATTGTGTACATTATTCACGTTGTACATCTTTGTCAAAATGTGTGTGAATTACTTAAAGTTCATGACAAATACTGACAAGATTTTACTGCCTGTCATGTAAAAGAGTAAGTTACTCCTGTTGTCTATTTATGTATGACTTCTACTAGATGCTTGTTTCATCCTTATATATACTCAAGTAATCCAAGCACGGGGCCATTCAAAAGGTTACAGTGTCCTAACCAAAATCTAAGCAAATTTCCATCAATTGCAGTGGGAACGATTCATAACAGGACCTGATTATATATAACATATGACAGGGACCTTGAGGTAACAGTGTTAGTTTGATCTACACTTTGTTTCTAATGAAAAGTGTTATTTACAACAGGGGTGAAAGGGGTGGCATTGGCTTTAGCCAGCTGGCTCTTACTTGGACCTTTTTCTTAAACGTTTAAAGATATAGGTAAACTTCTTCAAGGCCTCAGACCCATGGTGCAATTGGTCTACTAAAATCATTCCTAGTATCTTCTTTAATTTCTGATTGAAAAGGGATGTGCTGTGGCACAGCATGTTTGTTCTATCAAATTTCTGCTGCGTGGTGGCAGGCTGAGGAGACAGTTTGGACCCCCTCCTGCAAGATTGTGACAGTAAAACGTATTTAAATTCTTACTACGTAAATTGACTTGTATTGTGTGAGATCATTTGTATTATTACTACACATGTGCCTGGTCTTTTCAAAACATCTATCATGAATATTGTAAGTATATTTCTATGTGATTTTGACTTTGTGAAGTTTGGGATATAACTAAATGTGGTAGTGATAACTTTTTTATTTTAACAAGTTTAAATGTTCTCCCTTAAGTTTTATACTGATAAAGGTCTGTGACCTTCGACTACCTACAACGTTACAATGAAGTTCTCTTCAACACACCCAAAATGCATTTGTCGTGTAATGAATATTTAAATATGACTTATCACCCTTCATGCATAGCTGACAGATCAAATGAAATCACCGGATAGGTTTGTTTTTATGAACTCTTTATATTCACTAAAAAGAGAAAAAGATTTTTGGTTAACCAAGATTGGAGCCGATACTTGACTATTGCATGCGATTAAAGACACTGGACCGTGATGATTTTTCTCCAAGGGCTCTCACCCTTAAACTGAATAAATGAAAGTAACCATAGCCGTCTAACTAAGTCAGCTGTAAACTAAGCTGTGGTAGAGCTTCCCAGCGAGGCTAGCACTGCCTTGTTAAGTTGTTCTCACTCTATCTCAAGTTATAAACAAATTTTTTTCTAACCTATAAGTTGATAAGCGTGAATGTTATACTATTGTGTATTTCTGGTAGGCTGAGATGAAGAAAATGGTGTGTTAATAGATTAAAGGTATATAATTGTATGGTCTTTGAGTTGCACATTATGTGGGGTTTGGTTTCTATAATTGTATTTGAATTAGATAGATAAGATATGTGGATCTATGCTATTCTCAAAGGGTTTTTTTTTAAGCTGATTTGACAGCTTCTTTTTTTTTCTTCTTAAAAACTAGTTTTATGAAATTATATCGTTCCATGAAAGAAACAAAAACGCATTCAATGCAAAAAGGATTTTATATAATACCAGAGCTGTGAGCAATTTGTGTGTGTGTGTGTGTAGGTGACTAGAACAATTCCATGTATCCGTATTTAGCATACTTTTTCTGACTGCTTGATTCAAAGCTCTAATCAATATAACTTCCCCTGTGACATCCTGATTAAGAAGTATTGAGCTTGTAATTCTTGGGCCAGTAAAGCAGAGGTTAGAAATCATGTAGAAGATACATAACATCAATCAGAGAATGATATAAAAGGCATAACATGTTCTTTATTGTGAAAAAATTTTTTCTCTGTGAATGATTTTTACCTGTTGTGTTATGAAAATCCTAGTCAAGTTTGTGTATTGGAATAAACATGATTTGTTTTTTTTTCTGTGGTTCAACTGCAGTGTCTATTAATGATTTGATGATTGTTATGAAGAATTTATTTGGCTTGAAATTTTTAGTGATAATTTACCAATTGTTTTGCCATTGTCACTTTGTAACGTAAAGATATAATAGAGATCTTTTCGGGTGTAAACAGGTATATTTATTTATAGCTAGGCCTATATATGTTTTTGTCAAATGTACGTTATTGGAAATATTTGTAACCAGTAGATTATGAGTTAATGATAATTATATTTCATTTGCAAGTATTTTATGTGTAGATGTTTGTGACATGATTTTTGAATGAATGCTGCACGTTTTTATGAAAACCAGAAAGTGTGAGAGCCAGGTACATTTTTTGTTTTGTATTATAATGTACTTGATTTGGAGAAAGAGACTTGCTTTTTTATGTGGATATATCTTGTCCGCTTGTTTTGAATTTTGTTTGATTTTGCCATCATGGCTGTCAATTAAAGATATGATCAATGCAGTTCTAGTTTTGTTTGCTTTTTTACAAGGTCAAAATAAAAAATGTGTGTTGAATGTCAGAGTATTTGTTTCATCTGATTCTTATGAAAATTGAAATCATAACTGAGAAAAGACGATAGGGAGGGAGTGGGGAATAGTTTCGGTTCTACCCATCCTGAAGCAATGTGTCAAGTAGCATATCCATCCTGAAGCAATGTGTCAAGTAGCATATCCATCCTGAAGCAATGTGTCAAGTAGCATCCATCCTGAAGCAATGTGTCAAGTAGCATATCCATCCTGAAGCAATGTGTCAAGTAGCCTATCCATCCTGAAGCAATGTGTCAAGTAGCATATCCATCCTGAAGCAATGTGTCAAGTAGCATATCCATCCTGAAGCAATGTGTCAAGTAGCCTATCCATGCTGAAGCAATGTGTCAAGTAGCTATCCATCCTGAAGCAATGTGTCAAGTAGCATATCCATCCTGAAGCAATGTGTCAAGTAGCCTATCCATCCTGAAGCAATGTGTCAAGGAGCATATCCATCCTGAAGCAATGTGTCAAGGAGCATATCCATCCTGAAGCAATGTGTCAAGGAGCATATCCATCCTGAAGCAATGTGTCAAGGAGCATATCCATCCTGAAGCAATGTGTCAAGGAGTCTCCACTCCTACGCGACATAAGTATTGTTAATTCACAATCATAAATATAATTATCATTTTGTGTTCAATTCTTTACGCTGCATACGACAGTCCACAGGATTCCGTATCTAGGGGCTTCAATCAGCTGTGATAAGCGGTTTTCAGATACAATGTCTCTAAGATCCAAAACAGCAAACAGCAACAATCAGGTATTGTGGGGAACTGGTAGCCTATCTAAGGTAAGCATAAGTATGCAGTCGCAATATGAATGATGTTCCAACGATACTTGCAGAGCCTGTACCGTACTATGGTGTAGGACGACGATAAAGTGTCAGTCACTGAGACCAACACAAGCATTGATCCTATAGATAAGGAAAGCTTGACCACTGACCATGAAACACTACATACCACAGGTCATAGAGGGAGTCATATTATTACATGTACTAGCAGTAGTAGTAGTAGTAGTAGTAGTAGTAGTAGTAGTAGTAGTAGTAGTGGTAGTGGTAGTGGTAGTAGTAGTAGTAGTAGTAGTAGTAGTAGTAGTAGTAGCAGTGGCAGTGGTAGTAGTAGTAGTAGTAGTAGTAGTAGTAGTAG
>RQTK01000093.1:623013-678013 GCA_003991915.1 Elysia chlorotica
TAATAATAATAAAAGTAATTTATTACCCATTAGTAATAAATGCAGGAAGCTAAAAGAACGATTTTGGGGGGAGGGGGCGTTATTACATGTGTAGTAATGAGAGAGAGAGAGAGAGAGAGAGAGAGAGAGAGAGAGAGAGAGAGAGAGAGAGAGAGAGAGAACCATTAGCCTATAATTGAAAGATGCTATAAAAAAAAAAAACGTCAGTTTACACTGTGGGTCATGTGACATTATCAATAGCCAAAATGGTGGGGCGAATACTTCATGAGAAAGGAGATAACATCAACTATGAATTTCGTTTTAAACTTCAGAAGTCCAGCCATGTTGTGATATATTTTTAAAACTTGAAAATTGCCATTAATAACTTAATTCTATGACCAAAATATTTATTATCTAAATATGTCGCTACGGGACGTTAAAGTGTGTCTTCTCGGGGTAAGTGAATCACACAAAGTTCATTGTAGGTCTAACAATTATAAATAGTGAGGTAGATCCTATCAAAATGTTCTCGGTCTAATATAGATCTAGATCTAGATTAGATCTACACGCTACATCTAGAATCTAGAACAAAAAAGACGAATTGGGAGTAGACTTGTATTCTGGGTTAGAAGATGACATCGCCATATTTTTTTTTTTTTTTTATAACTTGTAACATAAATAGGGCCTATAGATATTATAAAATGCAGTTTTGCTCTTTGTGGGATCAAGATCTAGATTGGTTCTACAGATACTAAAGCCTGGAGTGGGATCAAGATCCTGATTGGTTCTACAGATACTAAAGCCTGGCTGTAGTAGTTTTGTTACAGTTCTTGAAAAGAGATGCTTCTCTAGTTATTTCATTAAACAAAGGGGTGAAACATTGACAATTTTGCATTTCCATGGATTGTGCATCTGGAAAAAATAAAGGGAAACTCAAAAAATGAAAGCTTGCCTGTAGACATAGAATCTAGTTTTTACTTTGAAAGTGAACTGCATTTATCGTGTTGATGATGAAATGAAACACTAACTTTTTGTTCTAAGATTGTGTCATCGGCTATCAATAGATTAAAGATTTGTATTAGGCCTGTATGTTAGGCAAGCAGTGAATCGGGCTCAGATCAGAAATCTGACTTTTGGAGTTGTTCACAGTGTGTTGAAAAGCATTAAATGTATTTTAAGATGTTGAAAAAAAGTATAACTATCATTTTTAGAGCTAGAACTAGTGATATTCCATTGCTGTTTTTTTTTTTTTATGAAAAAGGTCAATATATAATTATATATGCCTAGTGTTTTGTAACCTTACATTGATGACTTGTGGCCGATTCATGCCGGTGAAACGTTCATTCACCCCCTTTGTTACAAAAATTATGAGACTTATATAATACTAGACAACTGGATTGGCAAAGAATTATTTGTTTCTCTTGAAATTTAATTCAAATGCTTTCCATATTAAATATATATATATATATTCTTGCACAGTACCCATATTTTGAGTGAGATTTTTATTTTATCAAGTAGGTAAACAAATTCCAAGTGAAAAGATGGCACTCGTCCATCTGTCTCTATGCATCTTTAAAATATTATCATGTTTATCGTCTTTTTTTTTGTTTGTTACATGCCTCATGTTTTATGTCCCTCTAGTCTCTCCTTGTCTTATTTCCTTCAGAGCTTTGTCATCATTTTAGTGTTTTATTTTATCAATGCTTGCCAATGTCATGAAAAGTTAATGTGAAATTATCATTCTGTACGTAAACAGAGACCAAAGGTATAAAGTATGACCATAATTATGATGTGAATAGTAGTTGCAGTTGGTTTTACACAATGTTGTTCTCCCCAGGAATCTGGTGTGGGGAAATCCAGCATTGTGATGAGGTTTGTGGCCGATCGCTTCAAACAGGCGCTAGAGAGTACCATTGGGTAAGAACCTAGACTACATTTTTTATAAATGCTGAATATAGATTGATAAGCATATAGATCTCTCTCTCTCTCTCTCTCTCTCTCTCTCTCTCTCTCTCTCTCTCTCGCTATGGGATTGATAAGCATATAGATCTCTCTCTCTCTCTCTCTCTCTCTCTCTCTCTCTCTCTCTCTCTATGGAACCAAAATTGTTTGGTTGCAATTGGTGGCAAAAACTGTAGATATAATTGATTATAAATTATTGATGGCATGATAAGATAGAATCAGAATCCTTCACATAATGAATTTTTTACAATCACACAAGCCAACCATCAGAACAACTCCGCAACTCTTTTTTTACTTGAATGGAAATTTCTTGGTTATTTCCCAATGACAGCTGGCATATTCACAACACGAGGCTCAGGCTATGCAGTGTAATTATCCAGAGAAGTTTTATTACATTATAACAAATACAACTGATATGTTTCCCCCTTGTTACTACGTGTATTACTGTTTGATTTTAAGATTCTTGTATTTTACTTGACTGCAGGGCATCTTTCATGACGAAGACCATTGTCGTGGATGAAAACACATACAAGTTTCAGATCTGGGACACGGCAGGCCAGGAGAAGGTCACTCCTTTTTTCTTTTTCTGTGTCTGCTTTTTTTTCATAATTTCAAGTTGACCACATTATGGTTTTGATAATAAGCCCATATTTGTTGTTGTTATATTGTTGTTTTTTTCATTCAATTTTGATAATTGAAAACTAAAATCTGTTTTTGTATGCACCGAAAATTCAATGATGCTGTGCTTAAATCTTTCAGTGTTTGCTGGTTGTGAATATTTGTCCAATCCATCTCATCTTGATGTTTGTTGTATTTGCCAGTACCGAGCTTTAGCTCCCATGTACTACAGAGGATCCTCCGCGGCCATCATTGTCTATGATGTCACCAGAGAGGTATGTTGCATTCGAGACGCAGAAGAAAACATTTTTTCAAAAACCTGTATGTATCCTCATTGTACAAATTTTTGCCATGATATGTTGTTAATCTGATTACAGTGTGGTTTATTATTTTTTTACTCTTTCTTCAATTATCAGGCTTCTCCTGAAGGGTTTATTAATTATATTTCTGTCCATTGGGCTGATGTGAAAGAAATCTTTAATAATCCCTATCCTAAAGGACAGTAGCGTTGACAGATATAATATAAAAATCATCTCAGCAACTCTTTTGCATGTTGAGGCAGGTTTGGACAAAATTGAGTCTGCTATTTGTAACGTGAAGCTACTACTAGTACTAGTCAGACATACAGCATGTATAGTAAAACTTTACAGACAGCTTGAAATGTCTACAGAATTTTGGTAGTTTCTTTTCTCTCAACAAATACTTAATTCATTTTTTGTATTGGAATTCAATCTATTTTCCCCTCTGTGCAAAATGATTATCAGTCTTGAAACCATACATTTTACAATTTAGACATCATTTCAAGCGGTGAAAGGATGGGTCAATGAGCTACAGCGACATGGGCCTTCCAGAATTGTGTTAGCCATCGCAGGAAACAAGTGTGACCTTGAAGATCTACGGGAGGTCAGGGAAAAAGGTAGGCACGCCTGTCATGGTATACCAAGTGAATGAAATGTGAAAATTTTCATTCCCAACACTATTGATCTGTAGAAAATTTCCTGTAAGCTATTGTGTGTGACCAAAACAAAACGCAAAACCTAATAAAAGTCAACTTTTAATTTTAAATTGTTTGTTTTTGTTTTCTGTTTTTTCTGTAAGGTATGTGTTGAGTTAATTTCATGATTTTAAGACATTTCATTGATCAGTTGTGCTATATGCACCTCGTTATGGTCTATGTGGTGCTCTTGATATGGTAGAGGTCAGAAGAAAACGTCTTGGACATTTAAAATCAAATTTAAGTCCAACAAGGAAGTTTACAAAGAAAAGCTGGTGGGATATTGTAGCCGTTAGAACTTTTTCAATCGCTTCGAAAGTCAGCTTAAAGATATAAGATTCAATGTTAATCCAAGTGTTTATGAAAGTTTAAATATAAAATTTTTTTTTTTATTAATTTCGTTTTTTGTTTTTTTTATTAATTTCGTTTTGTTTTTTTATTATATTAGTTTTGTCTTGATAAACCGATTAACCCCTCTTTGATTTTGAAGAGGAAATGAAAGAAATATATGAAAACATGACCCATATTTACAATCAACTTGGTACAAATCGATTTTACCAAATAAGTAAGGAAAGTAAGTTTAAATCCGTTAAAGTTTATCTCAACCTTGGCTTCAACAAAGCCTTGGATAAAATTAGATTTTGTATTCGGCTGACCAACCTGTAATATCAAAATACTAATGTTGTCATTTTTTTAACCTCTTGTTCAATTTAATTTTTTTTTTTTTTACAGATGCTCAGGAGTATGCAAAAGAGATTGGTGCAATTTTCTGTGAAACAAGTGCAATGACATCTGTCAATGTAGCGGAACTATTTCAAGCCATAGGTATTGCAAATTTCTTGAAATTTCACACCATAAATAAATATGCCAGATCAAGCCAGACTAGATACATAGAGCAATGTGTATTTCTATTGAATGAGCCAGAGTTCCACACTGATTGTCAGAGTCCACCGTATATAGTAAGCTGTAGGTCGGACAGAGATTGCATTCATGTTCATGTTCTACAGACCTTTCTGTATGAGCCTCATCAGTAGAACATTCTAAGGAATTTCAGATATCTTATACATGAGCGAGATTATGATTCTTCATAACAGCAACTCAGCGTTTGGGGAAAATCATAATTTGCTATTCATTATTTGACTCAATTACGGTCTCAAATTAGCTAGGTATTTGAGAATTCCATTTTAAAAGTTTTATTATCAAATTTTACGTGTTTGAAAACTAAAGTGGAGATTTTGGGATGTAACCAGCTGCAACTAAAACCTCTGAGAACTTATGATCATACACAATTTACATTGTTCCCTGTGTCCACGCTTAACTCACATTATCTCCCTTGTGTACACACATCATCTACACTATCTCCCATGTGCGCTCATTCAACCCACATTGTCTCCCCTGTGCGCTCATTTAACCCACATTGTCTCCCCTGTGCCCACTCATCACCTGCAGTGTCTCCCTTGTGCACACACACACACACACACTATCATCCACCTGTGAATAATTTAATCCACATTATCTCCCCTGTGTCCACGCATAACCCACATTATCCCCCGTTTTATCCCATTTAACCCACATTATCTCCCCTGTGCCGACGCGTAATCCACATTGTCTCCCCTGTGCCGACGCGTAACCCACATTATCTCCCCTGTGTCAGCGCGCCTGCTCCCGCCTGAAGACGCCACAGACAGCTTGGACCAGCAGCGCGCCGGCAGCAGCATCAAGCTCCGTAACGGCCGGACCAGCAGGGGGCGCTGCTGTGGCAGTGGAGGGCCTGCGGCCGGAGATGAGGGCGGCGGACTTCAGGCCAGTCGGAGGTCGCAGCGGGGCACGTCTTACCCGTCCTGATGTCCGTCTGCCGATGTCCAAGCCGGCGCTGCCCAATTAGATTTTATAAGATTAATTCAACTGTAGAGAACTATTTATACTATCACAATCAGCTTGATAAACTTTAAACTTTCACTCACGTTGAGACATTGGGTATGGAGTCTATGAGTTTTAGGGATTTCTCTTTCAGCCTGCTTCAGGTGTGTTCAGGGAATTTCTAAAGGTTTGTGCAACTTCATAAAGGTATTCACATCTACATAAGTATAGATTATTGGTCGCGGTTTCTGAAGAGATTCAAGGGGTTATTCACACACAGGTGTACATTATACATCATGGTTTGTGTAGCTTCAAGGGGTTTTTCGCTCACAATTGCAGTTATAGTTAATGGTTTGTGGAGAGCTTCATGAGTTTATTTACACACAGGTGCAGATTACACATTTATAAAGTGTTGATGGTCATGTAGGAAGTTCAACATTGTCCAGTTCCACTAGAATCTTTAAGTTATTGTCAGAACTGTATAATACACAAGATGACTATATTAAGTTAAATAGACTTTTCTCGTAATATTTTCATTTAAGGCTAAGGTATAAGGTTTTTAGCTGAACCTTCTTGCGATATAAGGCTTAAGTATTTTTTTTTCCAACAGCAGCAGCAGCATACTGCACTCCCTGCATAGAACACCTTATGCTGTACCTAGTATGTTATGTAGGTCGCAAACAGGTCAAAGTGTTGCAATCAACTTCCTGACTTTCTGTCAAGAGATTTTTCTGGCATCATAAATATCTTTATGAAATCTCTGGTCCTGCATTTTTTGTTAGAGGAACCGTGGAAATCCTGCATTTCTCAGCAGAAAATTTGAAGTTACATCAGGTGTTTCAAGTCATTAAATAGGTGATATTTTGCATTTTTTTATTGCATAAATCATTCTGTACTTTGTTTCCACACTGTCCATATACATTTTCTTAATGTGAGTGAACACGACGTTCAGGTGGTCTTGATTTTCTTTTCAAAAGGTAGACATGTTTTTAGAACCTTTTTTAAACCTGTGCAAAATAACATAGGAACTTTTTTCTTTGTCAAATATCTTTCAAATTAAATAATGTAACATATTGGGTGTGCTGAGAATAAAGTTAACATATTTTTAAAGTTTTACATACTCTCATGAATCATAACAGAAAGCTAAAGTATTTGTAGTAAAATGGCTTGTAAACTAATTTTTTTAAAGGGGAGGGTTTCTTTTTGAGGAAAAAGGATGCAACGTTTAAATATATGCTTCTTTTTCTTATTGTGTAAATGTTGTTTTTTGGGGGGGTTTCTTGCAGCTATAGGAAAAAGTGCACCAATCGAAACAAAATAATAGTCACCATTGACTTTCAGGTTCTGATTAGCAGGGCAGTAACAAGAACTTAAAGATGTTGTTCTTTTATTAAACTTTGAAATGCTTTGAGTTATTTTTTTGCCAATAATCCATATTGAAAAATGTTTTGATACAATGGTAAGTTTATTTTGTCTTTGTGGTTTGGTGTTGCGTAAAAAAAAGTTTTTATTGTCGAATTCAAAATAGTCAGGGTATGTTCAGTTGATGAGAATGCTTGTATGCCTGATCTGTTCATTTTTCACACCCAAAGATGTTAAATTTCAGGATCTAGTGCATTTTTCAAATCATAATTACTGATGAATATCATATATGACATAGCGATTCAAATGATTGGTATCATGAGATAATGAAAGATATTTTTTGCCTGTGGTTTCCAACATCTTATTTCACTCGTCAGAAAAGGGAGTGATTGTGTGAGGCACATTGATTAGTTTTGTGTTTTTATTTGGCAATAATATGTCTAGATCTAGGATTTTCCTGGAAATTCTCAAGTAGACTACAATACCTGTGAAATCTGTAAGCATGTCTGAGCAGGGGTCAAGGTCATTTGTTATGAGTCAGATTATTGTAAATATCAGCAGGTCAAGGTCATTTGTTATGAGTCAGATTAGTGTGAATATCAGCAGGTCAAGGTCATTTGTTATGAGTCAGATTAGTGTGAATATCAGCAGGTCAAGGTCATCTGTTATGAGTCAGATTAGTGTGAATATCAGCAGGTTAAGGTCATCTGTTATGAGTCAGATTAGTGTGAATATCAACAGGTCAAGGTCATTTGTTATGAGTCAGATTAGTGTGAATATCAGCAGGTCAAGGTCATTTGTTATGAGTCAGATTAGTGTGAATATCAGCATGTTAGATCAGGGGCTTGAATGGGTTGCGTTGAATGAAAGTTTTTATTTTTTATTTTTGAGTTGCAAGAACTGCACAACATCACATCAGATCTCTACTGTCTATGTGCATTGTGTAAAGATGATGACATGTCAGTCTTTCAAGACTCATTGGAGCTTTAAAAAAAATGTTTTTGAAGATATAATATAGATTTCTTTTTGTGTCGCCGTTATGTCTAATGACTTGAATCAGTCTATGAATGTTCACATTGAATAGTCTTGATTGGCACAAACTTTGCAATCAAGAAGAATGAGGATTTTGATAAGCTTCATTAATTAAAGTAACACCCTTGTTTATGTCTCTGTACGATATATGTAAATTCCTTGTTTAAATGTATCATTCTGTGACACGTCCACAGGTGAAGAGTATTCAAGGTTGAAGAGAACTCGAAAAAATGTGTTTTCAATGTTCTGCTTGAGAATTCCCTGAATAAACAATTGTACTGGCGTTACATTCATTCACCATGGTGTCATTTTATGATCTTTAAAATCATGAAATCATACCTAAAAAATTAATTACTCAGACATTAAAAAGAAAAACTCCTAAAATTGTCATTATGATTTTTGATGAAAAGTCAAGTAAATTATTTTAAAGTTGATTGACATCATTTTGAGCTTCATAACATAAGAATAGAGTTTGCTAAGTCTTTAACATTGTAAAGAGGCGCAATGACCATCCAACTTACTCACAATTGTATTTTATTTCATCAAAGATACATGTAGTGTTGCAATGACCCACGTATTTTCACTCTGGCTTCTAGCTCTTACATTCCACTTGATCTCTGCAGCACTTTGTACATTTCTCTGTGTGTGTAACTTAAATGTTTTTGTTTTTTCCAATTGTCAGCAACTGAGGGTATATTATACTGTATTACTTACCTATAGATTTATGAAAGTAGGCAGGTCGCTTTGGTTCAAGAACTTGAAATTTTGATAAGGAGAATGTCAACGAATGGAAATACTTGTACCCTTCTTTTTTACTCTTCTTTGGTAGATAAGTAATAACCTAGAGTAATTATAAGCTTGCGTGTCGTCCAGTCACTTATTGTGTCTGGAAGAACTGAACATTTTTTGTCCTGCCAATGTATCCCAAAGATATGTGTGATCCCTAAAGATGCGTGTGATCTCATCTCCTTCTACATGTCGCTAGTTCTTGCTTCATGCCATTCTTTCTTCATAAATTTTTAAAAGATATTGATCTGTTATAAATATCTGAACGCTTTTTGACTCACACCATGTAGAACAAAGCAATGTGGCAATATTTAAGCTGATTATATATCTTATCTTTGTTTAACCCAGCTCAAAACAATTTTCAATCAAGTATCTTACACTGCACCTATTCTTGTAACTGCATCATTCAAATTTATTGCACTTTAACCCCCCCCCCAAATACGAAAATCTGAAATTGTCAATTTTTAGGCAAGGATATCTTTATTTTATTTCTTACATACTGTTTTACTTGGTCTGGTTACAGAAGAAAAAGGAAAAAAGACACAAAAATCTGCTTTACCATCAAAAATTAGTTTTTAGCGGTTTTGTTTTGTAAGGAGTAGCTAGAAGTTGTTTTCACTACTTAAGTTTAGAAATAGGATATGATTTATGATACATTGATGATTGATACAAGAATTAGACCAATTTGCGTCTTTCGCCTTTTCAAAGTACTTGTCAACAGTTGAACCATTTCCTGAGCAACCCTTACCAAAAATGAAAACTAGCTCCAATAGATCAATAGACGTACTTCTCACCGAGTCAATGAGTGCAGTAGTGATCTCTGGTGGTCACAGTTAAACGTTAAACCCCCTGGTCTCATATTTATTCAGTGAACAGAAATGTAACCTTCATAATACGCGATTTAATATTCTTCTTGTACCTTCTTTAACTTATTTAATATACACCGAGTATAAACAAAGTAAGTGTGGGTATGAAGTATGTGTCCAGGAAAAATCATTAGTGTTTGTGTGTATACATGTTTGTTTCGTTTTTTTTTAAACGGAGAAGCTTTTGTACAAACTATTTAAATAACTACAAAACTTTCTCAGTAATCTTACTAATACTATGTACAGTGTATCATGGTACATGTACGAATACTACAATGTATTCTGATGCTTGCTTATTTTTGGAATATTATACATGTATATCCTAGGACACATGTAATGTTGTGTTCCAAGTGTGGTAAAATTGAATATTGAAGAGATCTCGTCTTTCATAAAAGAACCTTTGTATTTTTATTGAAGTTTATACAGCCTTGAACAAGGGAGATAAAAATGCCTCTCAATCTGAATAAAAATTATAATGAATATCCACAGAAAAGACGAGCGAAGGATGGGTGTTTAGCTCAAGACCATCAACTATTAATAAAACTTGAGTAACATGTCTTTCTCCTAGGTGAAAACATTTCTCTGCCCCTCGTTTTTTACTACATGTATTGATTTATATCTTTGTGTTTGATCAAACTGAGAAAAGTGTACAAGAAGAGCACCCCAATTGAAAATAATGGCAGAATGTGAACGGATTATCATACTTGTGCACGTACACATCTTATGCTCAGATTTCATGTGTACATTAGGTGTATCATAATCCGAAAAGAAAAAAAAATGTTACAGAAAATGAGTTATTTTCCATCTCTGGCAAACATTGAGTCGGTTGGTCGTCCGATATTTTGTCAGGTTGAGATTTCATTCTCTAATTATTTATTCTGCAAGAAACATAGCTTTACATGGTTAAATTCTGCTGAAGTTTATTTCCATATAAGGAATGCAAACAAGTTTTTTATGTAGCCGTTGACATCACATTTTAAAATATTTTACTGCCTGTTAGGAAGTAATGTACAATTTTACCACAAATAAAATGAACTTGTGGCGGGTGCTTCTCCAAACGGAGATTGAAATAAATGTACCATGAGAACTTGAGATCGAAATACATGCACCATGAGAACTTTATTAAGCTAAAGAAACTTTTCAAGTAGTTTCTATTGTCGCCATCCCTTAACCAAAAACAAATTCAAATTATACACATTGTATTTCATACAAATTTGTATTGGTATTTTATCTTTTCCCTTTCTGTGATGACCTAATAAAATGCGATGTCCTAGAATAACATCGAATCACGAAAATTGATTTGTTTTCTTTCGATTTTTTCATACAACATGTATTCTTTTGTCTATTTTTAGCTTTTGTTCGTAGCGCATTTTTTTTTCTATGCTCTCATTGTGTAAAACTAAAAGTTACAGCATATCTACAAACGTACTTATTGGATAAACGATGGGCGTGTGCGGAACTGGGGTATGACAAACCTTGATTGTTTCATTATAAGATATAAGAGAGGCACATATTGCTATCACAATAAACCACAAGACACCTCACTCAATGCTGGCTTAAAGCCGTATCACAACTTTAGATAATTATATCTGCCAAGCTCTGTTGCTGGCATGTCGTGTGCATGCTATGTGAATTCGAACGACGGATCTGAGCGTGTTGTAAGGAAGTTGTCGCATTAAATGCGATCTTGCCAAGACAACGAACTCAGCCAGAGCATTCGACCAGTTAATTTGTCTTTGAACTCAGCCAGAGCATTCGACCAGTTAATTTGTCTTTCTAATGATCTATAAATACATGTAGACCAAGATTATTACACAAGGCCGAGGTCACCGTGTGGTCATACAGCAGACGATAGATTGTAGTGGGTGGTTGTCTCACAAAAACAGTTCACAATGTTATTTATACGGCGTGGCGCGTTCTCTCTCTTTTTTCCCTAAAATTAAGGCGGTTGAGTAATGTTCAGATCGAGTTTTTGCTAAGACAAAAGAAGGCAGGAACCACTTCCATTATCCTAACCCATCGCAAAATGGTCCATGTGAAAGCCCTGTCTGGTTATTGGCTTAACGTAGCACGCTTAGCTCACGGCCGTGTCGTGTCGTGTCGTGTCGTGCCGTGTCGTGTCGTGTCGTGCCGTGTCGTGTCAGTGTTGTGTCGTGTCGTGTCGTGTTGTGTTGTGTCGGAGCGAGTAACAGCGTTGCTTCACGGACTCGTGCATACGGCGGACACACGACCGCTTGGAACAATTTGGCTTTGAATTTACACACTGCACGCACGCGGTTGTGCGCCGACACGCTAAAGATCCCGCCTGAGCGTGCAATGAGCCTTTACACATAGCGTACATAACTGGGACCTCTCAGGCCTTTACACATAGCGGCAGAGCAGCAACAGCGCTATGTAACAGAAGAAACTACAATTCAGGTGTCCTCATAAAATTAATAGCACACTCAAAGTTCAGAAAAGTAAAATGCACACAGAAACAGAGGTGGCTGTAAAGTGAGTGGGTTTGTGTGGCTGTAAAAAATGTATTCGTATCTCTTTGTAGTTTAACATACTTAAAATCGTTTTATTACTCTTATCATCGTATGCAAATTGGTATTGCGATTGTCTACGTATGTAAAATACATTAATATAATTTATTATAAACCTACTGTCTTTTATCTTTAAGTAATTTTTGAAGCATGCAATCTTTGACTTCTTGAAATACTTGCAGTCTGTTTTATTATCTACACACGTTTCGGTAATTTTTCTTGGATTAAAAAAAATTAGAAATGATACCTTTAAAATATTGCACTTGATGACTTTTGACCTATAACAAACATATTTAACCACACTTTCAGTATCTAAAAACTAAAAGCTTTGATGTTGAAAAAAGGTACAGAAATTATTAAAATACGTCTATCAGCTTGATCAATGTAATAGTGCTTGCACAGATTTATACTTGGAAAATGAAAAAATGTGTCGTTTTGGAGATTTTTTTAAAATTTCTCTTTTTTTTTTTTAAATAAATGAGAAGACTCGAAACCGGCTTTCTTTAAATTTGGTTTAGTTTAAGTCTCTTGATTCCTTGTGGAACATAGGGCCGCAACAACTCCCCTCCACCGGACTTCATTCTGGCTGGTCCTCTTCAGCTCGGTTACCGGTCGTTTTTACTTTTGCCTCAGTGCTACGTCGCCAAGTCTGTTTCGAGCGTCCGACCTTGTGTTTGCCTTGGGGGTTCACTCCAGGGCTTGCCTTGTGGTGTTGGACGCAGACTTACAAGTGTGTGGTCTATCCTGCCCCGTTTACGCTTTTTGATCTCTGTCTCGATGGGGTTTGCTTTGTTCTGTCCCACGGTTCTTTGTTTTAGCCAACTTCGGGCCACTTAAAGTTGAGTATGTTTCTGAGGCATCTGTTGGTGAATGATTGCTGTTTATGTCTGTTGTTCTTGATGACGCATCGACTGACTTTCTGTTGGTTTTGAAGATTAGGATCTGGTATCGGGCCGACAGGGCTGTAGACCTCCAGATTGGTATTAGGGTATTGAAGGTGTATCCGGCTTTCTCTTTGTTAGGTATCTGATGTCCTCATCTGTCCACCCCACCCCACCCCTGTCTTTATTTAAAACACTGTGAAGATATCAACCTCTTTCATGTTTTCCTGATGCAGCCACAGTGAATGCCTGTCTGTTATTGATTCGTATGGCCTCAATTTATCTGGAGTCCGATCTTCCCAGCTGCTGCTACCACACGATTTAGCTTCTCTTGCGCGTCCTGTTGCTTTTTGGGGGAGAAGGCTGGTGTCGTCTGCGAAGTCCAGATCCTCTGGGTGCCTGTCCTTCGATCTGTTGTAGACTGTCTCATAACCAAGTCAACCACCATAAGGAAGATCGTTGGCGAGAGCAAGCAGCCCTGGCGGACACCAGTTTTCACGCTGAAGAGTTCCGTTAGTTTCCCGTCATGGATAACTGGACAAGTGAAGTCTTCATAAACTTGTTGGATTATGGTCGTCGTCGTCGTCGTCGTTGTTGTTGTTGTTGTTGTTGTTGTTGTTGTTGTTGTTGTTGTTGTTGTTGTTGTTGTTGTTGTTGTTGTTGTTGTTGTTGTTGTTGTTGTTGTTGTTGTTGTTGTTGTTGTTGTTGTTGTTGTTGTTGTTGTTGTTATTATTATTATTATTATTATTATTATTATTATTATTATTATTATTATTATTATTATTTCAATGCTGCTGCTGTCGTGGCAGACGTTGAAGCCATTTTTCTATGTTGGTCTCCTTATTCTCTCCATGTAGTTTAATTGTACAGTAACTGTTGTAAATACCATTTCTTTCATTCATAGGCCTACAGCTCATCATTTCCACCCATTTTTTTGCACGGAAACAAGGGACCACAGAAGGAACATAATTTGTTTATTAATTTTACTTGAAGGCATGGCCGTACACTTACAACTGTTGACACGTCATCACAATAAATTATGATAATGACCCAATCCACGGAACTTGAAGACATTACTACTTTATCCACCCATCAAGCAATCAAGTTACCGGTAGGGGTGGAACTGGAAGATTTTGTTACTGTCATCTAATGAGTAGATCTACAGATCCGGTTTAATAATATCCTAACTTCATCGAACATACCCCATAAAACTGAAAGCCTTAATTATTTGCCATTGCGGCATGCGTATAAATATTGTATAAAAGAATAATTGTTAAATAAATTTTGAATGAATATCAACAAACGTTTTAATAGAAAAAAATTTCTATAAAATAATACTAAAGATCTGTACAAAATGCCGCATAGAAGAAAAATATTTACGGCCAAATTGTAAATGAAATTGAATCTTTGTTTCTGTGTTGAAAATTCCCTGGACGTGTCGCTTGCAGACGCCATGTTTTATTTGGAAACAAATGAACACAAAGCCTTCTGAGTGAATCTCAAATCATGTTACACCGTATACAGTAGACGCTTTTTTGCTTTCGGTAGTTCTTTTAGGTGATTTTTTGTTATTTTTACAATCGGCGTCAACATAATTTAAAGAGGAAGTAAATAGCATTTATTTTATGGGAGCAAAAGATAGATAAAGATCCAGATCTTAGATTAGACCGAGTCGGTCAGCCAGTGCTCTCGAGTAAGAATTGACTAGAAAGACCTCAACGGTTCAAATCCCAGCGAGTGCTTCGTCTCCTTATTTGATATGATTTTTTTAGGAAACTCCGGAAATGCAAAACTCGTCAAACTATAGTTCTAATCGATTGTTGCACTGAAGCGTCTTGGTTTCCTACATCTAGATCAGCGTAAATCTTTTTAGATCTAGATTCTAGATCTAATCTATAGGCCTAGATAATATTCTAAGCCATAAATCTAGATTTCTAGATATTCTGATATTTATCTCGATCTAGATCTAGATCTCTCTAGATCTATAGATATTTATAAAAGTAAAATTGCAATTTGTTCATCTGAAATAAAATTGAACCCTCCTCTAGTCTCTCTCTCTCTCTCTCTCTCTCTCTCTCTCTCTCTCTCTCTCTTGGGGCTACATTTTATAAACCGTTTAGGTCTAGGCTATTTTAGATTTAGATCTACATCTAGTTCTTGATCTAGATGCCATCATATTGAACATTTTTATCATCTTGTTGTGTTCAGGCGCCGAGAGCACTAGAATAGACATAAAACTTGCAACATACTCATCTCTCATGACACACTTTCAATTTCATCACACTATCAATTACGAGAACTGTTGGTATAACAAGAGGTTTGAAAATGGATCTGCTCTTAATCCATTGCCAAAATAAATTTTGAAAAATTGAGAAAGCTGCCGAATAGTAAACATCTCATTCTGGCATCACAACAAACCTTCACCTGTGACAGTGTATGTCCTATTCCAGTCACTGTTTGAAAGTGACATAAGAGAAACCCCCAATTTACCCTACAGGCACCTAGCTCTTGTTCTATAAGTTTAAAAGTAATATTGGGAATATTGAGAGTCTATATAATGAAAAACAAGAAATCTTGCTATTACCGAATTTTACTGTATCCTCCTTTAACCAAGCTGTGCGAATTCCCTAAACTTTGTTGCTAAATGGATTTATTTAAAACTTAGAAATTTGTCCTCGAGGCATCTATCATTCTATGTATCACAGAGAAATTTCAATATTATTATTATTATTGTTATCGTTATTTCATTATGAAGTGGAACATAAAGATTATATGTATGTTGAATTATGTAAATATTTTTTAAAAACCAAACAGGCACAATAGTTTACCTCTTTAATTTTTTGTTCTACAAAAGTTTATAATAGAAATTCAAATTTTACTCAGAGATAAATTCAAATCCAATATTAATTATTATGCTTGGAAAACTTAATTAATAATGGGCTTAAGCTGCTATCAAACCACTTCCCAGCTAAATTTGTCGATAAATATAGAAGTATCAACTACAGCTAAATGAAACCTCTAAAAACTAAATTGAGTATAACATTTATAGTTAAAATTGGTAGGATCTTTAAGTTAAATGGATAGAAATTAATTTAAGAACATTTCAATTGTTTGGAACAGCATTTTATCATGTCTCTTAACAGTTTCAATGTTATTCCTCTGTCAGTTACCATGAGTGAGACTAATTGTGAAGATAAGAAGCTTTTGGAGGAAGCTCCAGATGATGGAGATGGCAGTACAGTAGCAGAAAGGTAACTTTTCCATCTGATCTGCTTTTTCTTGTGTGAATAAGATAAGATATTTCTTTATTAATCCCTCCCGCAAAAAAAAAAAAAAAATATGCCCCCCAAAATAGTTAAGATAGTCTGAATGTTTTATCATTGGAAGTCACAAGGGTACAGTTGTGAAAAGTGTTTTATCAAATCAACTTTGTCAGACATGTATATTAGTTTTTTTTGTAGTCACACCCAGTCACCCGTACCATATCCAGACTGGCTATCTTGCCGCCGGGTGACCTTCAAAGCGCTGCATGGGTTAAGCTGCTTTGTATGGTCTCTCTCTCTCTTTCTATCCCTCCCCCCTTCCTTCCTCTCTCCCCCTCATACCCTTTCTTGTGCTTGATTTCCAATATTGCCAAAATAGAATATCAACAAAAGTAAATGATGTTCTAAACTTACTTAGTATTCATTGAATATTGTTTTCCCATTCTGGATATAATTGTTCATACAGGGATTCCACTGTTCCAGAAATTTCCGGAATCCCAGAAAATATAATTTGGCTCCAGATCCTCTGGAAATCTCTATCTGAGTCCAGCGTCCAGAAAACACTTTTTATGAAAATTTGGCCAAGATGAACAGTGACGAAGACCAACTATCTTATAAGAGTTTATTTCCTAACTCTACCACAACTGGTGATTTCTAAAATGAATCCTCACCTCTTTCGGCGTTATTTTAAAAGTGATAATCAATACCCTTTTATTCAGAAACATGTATCCTTATGGACGACTCCGCCACAATGTTGTTCCTGTTTATTAATACAGTTACGAATTATCATGCAACTTTTATACGAGCAGAAAAATAAATTAACTCAACTTTTTTGAGAACGTAAAAAAAAAAGCGAAGCTATCCTTGCAGTTTTAAAGCAAAGAACAATCACTTTTCATTGTTTATTAAGTTTGCATAATATTATGTTATCGGTAGTGGAACTGTAGTTGACTTCATCCGGGTTACCGATATCAACCTCTGGTTTATCTGATTGATATCCTTTATTCTTCAAAATAACACTGACCTGTCCATCTTTCTTCACCCAGTCCTCGCCGTCTTTTCCAACTTAGTGAACAATCATGCGCTATAGTTTGCTAGCTTTTATTAAAAAAATAATAATCTAGATCTTGGTCTAGCCAAGGCGAGGTCTAACTGAGACGTCTCTTATGTGATTGCTGCATTGTATCAAACAATCAGCACGTTCTGTTACAATTTAATTCTAAATTCATTTATTCTAAATCTACATCTAGATTTTCCAGTCTAATTATTCTTGAGTTTTGCTCCAATGTTTTGTTAAAGAGGAACAACTCTGCTTTTTTCCTTCATGAAATGGATGCACACGGCACAGTTAAATTCTGATTCTTGAACTTAGATCAGATGTAGGGTGAAAATAAGCTTTGTTGAGGTACGTTTTGATGCATAATAAAAAAGAAATACCTGTTCAATGTAAAGGTCTAAATAGAACCCGGTTAAGAAGAAGATCCGGTTAACATTTTGTCTGTTGGCGAGTAATCTATGTAATGCATCTTCTTTTATTTCCTTTAATAAATACATGTAACCATTCATTACCTCAGAGACCTTCTCAGAGCCTCTCCAGAAAAATCCTGAACAGTTTCATCTCCAGGGTCCCCTCTTCCACTCCTCTTTTCCCCTGCTGTGCCCAAGTTCCGGAAATTTTGCCAGGGCCTAGTGGCATCTCTGTTCATAGCCTTTTTGCAAGTTTACTAATTATTCAAAGATTGAAGCCAACGTATCAGGCTTAGATATGCTGTCATCTTTGTGACCTGACCTTCCCCCCCCCCCCAAAAAAAAAAAAAAAAAAAAAAAAAAGTGGATATGAATTGGACTGTCATTGATTGCTTTTTTCTCTTATTTCAGCATGGAAGTGTCTTCAGATCAGCAGGAAAAGGGCCAGTCAGAAGTGGAGTCAATCAAGAAAGAGGAGGAGCAGTCTCAGGCAGAGAAAGCTGCTCAGGATTTGGGGGACGCGGTGAAGAAAACTCCTGGCAAAGAGGCCACAAGCGAGGATCGAGATAAACCTGTGGATAATGCAGAGGGGGTTAATGATACACCAGAGAACCCTGAGAAATGTGACGCAGATCCTCACGTGGTGGAAAGTACGCCACCGAGCAAAGATGGTCCTCCGTCGGAGGATGCCCCTAGTGACACCAAAACCATAGCTGATAATGCTGATGCCAGTGCTCAAGTTGAGAAGGCTCAAAACCGCGTCGGTGCTCTCGCAGAGGTTGTTAAAGAGTCTGGCAAAAGTTGTGCAAATGAGGCAAACCAAAACAAAGAGACAGAGGATGATACTGCAAAAGTTGTGCCTGAGGAAAAAAAGCAACCACTTGAGAAAGAAACTGAAATGGACCATGACACAAAATTAGAGGAGGAGAATAAGGATGAGGACCAAGGTAAAGAACAGGCCCACAGACTTGATTCTGTAACCAAAGGTGAAGAGGAAGAAGCAAAAACCATAATAGACAAGTCCAGTGATGTTCAGACTGAGAATGAATCAGCAGTGTCTGAAAAAATTATTATTAAGAAGGAAGATGAGGAATCTATAGAAAGCAATGAGCCTCTAAATGTGGAGCCCGATACTCTAAAAGATGTGCCCAAGGTAGAGCCTGATACCTTAAAAAATGTACCGAAATTGGAACCTGATACTTTAAAAGATTTGAATAAAACTGTTGAAGATCAGTCGGATAGGTCTTCCTCTGGGAATTCTGAGAGCAGTGAGAAGGAGAATGCGGGGGTGACAAATGAAAAGGCTGAATCTCCTGATGTCATCATGCTGTCCGACGAAGATGAAGACACATCAAACACTCTGAGAAACAAAAGAAAGTTACCGGCTGGAGAAATGAGGTCGTCGGTAGTAAAGAAAATTAAAGCTTTACAAAATAAACTTCGAAATGAAGAGGCTACTCTGGTTTTATTGAAAAAATTGCGACAGAGCCAGATCACCCCTCTCCAGGAACCTGCAACTCCGACACCGCCTCAGAAACCTCAGAGCCAACACCAGCAGTCTAAGGATCATCATCATCATCAACACCATCAACATCAACAGCAGCAACAGCAGTCCATGCGGCACAACGGGCCCCCGCCACTTGTGAAAGGAAACCAGCAAAATAACCGGAACCTGCACAGCGTGGGCCAGCACTCACAGGGCAGGGGAGGCCATCAGGTGAATAACGTCCCGCATAGATCTCACCAGCAGGGGCCACCGCCGTTAGTTGTATCGTCTCGATCGAGCAGTAACCAATCTGGTCAAGCCGCACAACACGTTGGTCGGGCAAATGTGCCCCAGAATTTGTCGAGAAATATTGCCAACAATCGAAATCACCATCAGCATCAGCAGCAGCTCCACCAACAGCTCCAGCAGCAGCAACAGCAACAGCAGCAGCAGCGTGAACGTGAGCAGCTCCTGCAGAAACAAGCAGCGCCCCCAGCACCCCCGCCCCAGGATACCCAGACGCCGGCCCAGAGGCAGGCCGCGGCCAAGCAAGCCCTCCGCAAGCAGCTTGAGAAAACTCTGCTCCAGATCCCTCCGCCCAAGCCGCCCCCGCCCGAGATGAACTTCATCCCGTCGCTCGCATGCCCGGACTTTGTGCTGCTGCTGGGCCTGGAGGAAGTGGTCAACCACATGATAGACTACCAGCTCATCGCGCGCGGCCAGAAGAGCCCAGACGAGCGGTTCGTGTGTACTCCCTTCACCTGTGTCCAGTGTGGCTCAGACTTCACGCCTGTCTGGAAACGGGAGAAACCGGGCTCCAAGAACGTCATCTGTGAGCATTGTGTCACTTCCAATCAAAAGAAAGCGTTGAAGCAAGAGCACACGAACCGGCTCAAGTCTGCGTTTGTGAAAGCCCTGCAGCAGGAGCAGGAGATAGAGCGCATGCAGGCCACAGCGGGCCCGACTGCACCAGCAGCCCAGCAGCAGCAGCAGCAGCAGGCCTCGAGCAGCACCCAGATCCACCACAACAGCGCGTCCATGATGTCTGCCGCCAGTGCTGCCGCTGCTGCTGCTAGTGCTGCTGCTGCCGCCGCCGCCGCTGCAAACTTCCGGCCGAGCGCGGAGCAGCTTCGACAGCACCACATGCTTCAGCAGGCACAGCTCCGGGCAGGCCAACCTCTCGGCCTGCAGGCGTTCTCGCACCGGGCCCCGTTCCCATACAACCTTTCGTACGCCAAGCAGCAGGACCTACAGCGCCAGTACCTGCTAGACATGATACCCAGGGGAAGCATGTCCTGGAAGCAGTAGGCTGTACACTGTACATACATTTTGTATAGGCTATACATCATGTTGCAGAGAGTTAACTGGAGTTTGTGTTTTCTGAATTAGTTTTATGTGCTTGAGGATGGTCTGTGGACACTACACTCTGGTTATTAGTAGCTCAAAAGCTATATAGGGGGCATCATGATAGAATCAACTGTCTTTGAAAACACTGGGAGATTTTACTTTAAAAATTCTCTTTAATATTTGTTGGCCTTAAGTTTGACTCTTGTTACAATCTGTCAGTTGGCTACAGAATTAAAAAAAAAAAGAAACCAAATGGATTTAAGTTGCCTGTCTTGTTACTCTCACTCAGACAAAACCAATGAAGCATGTTGGCATACCTGGGGATATCTGTCATAGCAAGTTTACAAATATATATATTCTTCTCTTCTCTTGTCACTGTCAGTTAGGCTTTACTTGGTCGGTTACATAATTTTACCTTAAGATTGATTGGTAGAGCTGCTAAGTTAAATTGATTTTGTTATTTTGAAGAATTAGGAATTATTCAGACACTAGTGACAAGTTTTTACATAGATTGATGTTTTTCAGTAATATCACTAATAAAAAAATCACCGGCACTGGCAGATCTAAATTCTGTAAAGGTTAGTCAAGGGGTATGTTTTGTTATTTAATCTGGTATACATGCCACTTGATGCAGAAAGATACAGGAAAGAAATGATGATTCAGGTGGCAAAACAGCTTATTTACTCTGGCTGTCTCATATTTAGTACAGTGCACCCCACCTCATTGGACTAAGTCCTGAATAAAGCTTTTATTTGCTTTGCTTAATTCGACAATTTACTGCTTCATTTCTATTATTTCGACATGTTTCCAACCCAATACGAAGTTAATTCTAATTTTTCTTAAAAAAAAAACCAGGGTTGTGACTGTCTATTAAACTACTAGATAACCTTGCAAAATGTACGGGCTGGACAAGCCAGTGTATGATGTCCAAAGAAGACCATTGTGTAGGTTACTGATACTGATAGACCCACAACCAAGCCACTCCAGCTTTGCCACTCTCTTAAAATACTATAGTATATAAATCTTTTAATTCGACATGAAAGTTCTGGTCCCTGTCATGTCGAATTATATCAGGTATGCACTGTTGTTAAAATAACTCTGGAACAAAGAACCAATTCTAATTCTGTTTAATATTTAGGGGTCTTAAATTAGTTGGGTTGCGCTTTTTTCCTTCCTTTTTTTTGTTGAAAAGTGTATTTTAAATACAATGTATAAAGGTTTTTGTTGTTACTCGCTTTTTTTTTTAGTGAAGTGTACTTAAAGTGCACTGAAATTTACGGTGACTTTAATTCAAATAAAAAATCACCGTTTTAATAGTGTGTTTAAACCAGGATTAAATCTCACCGTATTTAGAGTGTGTTTTAAAGCTTCCTTTAAAAAAAAAATTATTGTAATAAGCTCAATGCTGAGTTAGGGGTTAGGCGGGGGCGCAGCGGCCCTGGGGTACAGCATCAGCTTCAGACGCAAAATGTCTGTGGTTCGAGTCCTGGCGATTTCGCTCCCTACTGGTTGGTTTGGTTTCAGTTTAATGTGTCCGGATGAGACAGGATTCATGGTATCCCCACCCTGTCTCGTGTGTGGCAGCCCATACAATTATCAGACATCAGTCTTGGGACCCGTCCACAAAATAGCCTATATGTGCTGATTTTGGATGTTAAACCGACTCATGAATAGGGGTTAGGCTGTTATAGAGAATGGATCTTATAATGTGAGCCTATCAAACATACTAATGTGTAGTAGTTCAAGTGCTTTAAGCACCCTTAATTAATGGTAAAATATGACCCATTAACTGAATTTGGTTCACACTGTAATGATAAACCTACGTGTGTCAAGAGGTTGGGTGAAACAAAACATTTTTATGAAGGACTCTACTGTTTAATGAATACAATTGATTTAGAATGTGCGGCAATAGAGTGGATAAGAAAAGTTCCCATTTGACATGTATTGTTCGTAATAAGTTAATTCAGGTAAAAAATCACAATTTGAATTAGCCAGATGAAAGTGGAAGTATTCCAAGGTACTCGTTATTTTGTAAGGCACAGGTCCCCTGAGTCATCGTTAATCTTTCACACCTTTCATTACTGCATTTCAATCATGTACATTCCATAACTCCACTAGAAATACTTTTTTCCCCCTAAACAATAATCAACAGTGCTTTAACAGAGTACTATCTAGTAGTCTGACTCTGAACTTTTTACAAAACAATGTATGCATGTTCATCAACTTGAAGCTAAATGATAATGTGGGTCATTAATCCAGAAACATGAATACCTGTAGTGTTTGAATTAAGACCCCCAAACAAACTGAGTCTGGGGTCCAAATAAAAGTGTAATAAAGCCAGGACAAACAATCAAGGTTTTGTTAAGCCAATGTGTCTCGTAGTTACAGTGCTGTTTCTTTTTGTGTGTGTGTGCCTTGCAATTTAATTACGGGATACTAAAGTGGGTCCTGCTTGTTGCACGACAGAATCCATCCCAACAGTGCTATTGAATTTGTTTTCAGTAGTGTACGTATATAACTCAGAATCTGGTGTAACCAAAGACTGGGAGAGGCAAAACCAAGATTTCATTGCGAAACTCATCAGACTAAGTAAGAGTTAGAAAATCTTTTTTCGTTTTTTTAATCAGTGATGAGACTTTATGAATGTTTCCAATATATGTATGAGGTCTTGATTCAGCAACAGGAAAACATCCAGTTTATTGTTAGTCACTTATGTGAGCTATGGTTATTGTGTATAAGGCTTTGTGCATAGCAGCATATTATGTGTATACTTTTGTGCCAACATTTATTGGGTTTTTTTTGCTTGTTTTCTTACATGGCTAGTGATCAAACACAATTTAACTTAGTTTTAAGCGTGAAAAATAAGAGAGCATTATAGATTGTAAAAGTAAGTGTAAACTTAGATAAAGAGAAGGAATGGCAGGTTATCGGATTACCATATACTGTATGTTTGAATTTTCAAGGAAAATGTTACATTGTTACGTATATTTTGTTTTCTAAAAAACAATTTAAAAAATTCATAAAACTTGTAATATTTATGTGTGTGATTTTGAAAATGGAATAAGTTTGAGTGAGGTTGGCAACTGTTATTTAAGACATCCAGACACAATCTTTTTTTCTTCTGGCAATGATCAGATTTATTCTATCTTCCTTCATGATACATTTCTTGTACATGGATTGTTGGATCTGCCTTTACTGTTTGTTGTCATCAGTGTGTATGTACATGTGGGATGTGCACAAAGTTGTCTCGGTTGGTTAGACTTGTGTGACACCACTCCTTTATACATGATTGTATTTATTTGTTCAACCATTCAATTTTCTACAGCATAAGCATTTTCTCGTCTTCTTAGTCCAATACTATTAAAACATTTTTTTAAATGAAATCTTTAACAAAAGTTTTAACAAATTAAAATCAAAGAACTGTGGGACTTTTTTGTTGTTGTCTTTTTTGTGACTTCAGTCAGAATGCAAAATTATTCATATCCAATATGCAACAGGGAGGGAAAATCAGTATGTCTTTTAGCTCTTTTATTCAAACACATGATGAAGTTATAAAATCCTCTCAAAACTTTGCCAAAGCTTGAGTGATCATGAAAAATTGTGGGGGAAAGTAGAACCTTTAATTATTTTTAATTAAATTTTCTGACACATGCAATAAACTCATTTTTTATCAGAAAGCCTACTCACTCACTCTCAGGCATACAAGTGTTTCATTTTTCAAATTTTTATTTACAATTTATGGGGCTGCATTTGCAGAAACGATAAAAAGAAGTTTTAAAAATACAGTTAAAGGAGATGTAATTATTGCAATTTGACTTTGGAATTTGCTGTGGGAGTCGCTCAAGATAAACCTGAGCCATATTCGTGAGGGGATGTAAACTAGGTCTAAAAATCTGACGTAGTTAGTACATGAACTACATTTTTTACACAGACGAGCCACATCTAAAAAATGAGGCAAAGTCTGAAAGGTACGTCGCGTTTTGACATTTTTTCAAATTTGTTTTAAAATTTATAAACATTAACTTAAGGAGACTACTAAAAGTAAAACTCAACGCCATTATTAGTTTCTCCATTTCTATGAATTACTGGGAAGACTTTCAATTTACCTACATTTGATATTGTAGATCTAAATTATGAAAAATCATAAAAATGTGTGAATGTACGCACTATTAGGCGTGCCAAAATGATGAAATTAAACTATTAACATTTCTAAAATCTGACTAAACAACATAGAATTTATTAAATTTAAATCTGATTTTTGAAAGGGAACAGATAGACTTGCGATTCAATTTAGCCCTAGTCCTGCCTCAGAACAGGTGCAAGTATATGTCAAAATGCAGTACTAAGATATTCTTATGAATAGATCGCACAGTGAAAACCTCACCTAACAAAGTCTGATAATTTCATTTTCTAATAAACCAAATTTTGCAAGAGAATATGTTATTTTTCCCCTTTAGCTAGATTAATATCAGACTCATAATTCAAAGTTTTTCTGGTTTGATTCTCTCTAGAAGCTCACACCACCATAAGGCATAACCAAGTCAATGCTTATTGATGCCCAAGACATGCCTATAGTATAAAAGAAATGGGGTTGGCAAAGGGTTGCTTAGAGAAAGAGGGGGCGCAGTAGCCCTGGGGTAGCACATTGACTTCCGACGCATGAGGTCTGTTGTTCGAGACCTGGCGATGTCGCCTCCTACTGGTTGGGTCGGTGTCTGTTTAATGTCACCGGCTAAGACAGGAGTCATGGCATCCCCATTCTGTCTCATGTGTGGCAGCACATAAAACTGTCAGTCTTGGGGCCTGTCCACAAAATAGCTTACGTTGACGTTACACCACTTGACTGCAACTACTGCTACAGAAAGAAAACAATAGACACTCATATAAACATTTTTTCAAATAAGGTAACTTTACTGTTATTTAAATTTAACACTTTAGAGATTCAGGTATGTCCCCATCTGTAAAATCCTCTTAATTCGAAGTTTGGATGAAATCACAAGCAATTGGAATTATGAGGTTTCCACTTCAGAATTAACTTAATTTCTCAGGCATAAGCTGCGTCTGACTTTTACTAATTAGGCCCATGCCGTCTCATGAGTACAGTTCATTAACTATGGCTCTCTACAAACTTATTTCTGAATTATCGATAACCTTTTTTTTCTGTCACTGTTTAATATGAACTTAAAAGAGAAAATAAATTGTGTCACTGCCCCCAAGATTTTTGCCTACCTCGGTGACTTTGCCTGCTAATTTTGGAAATCTCGGAAAGCAAGATATGCGAACTATACATACCTTTACCACCTGCTTGCAAAACTTGTTTTTAATGTTTTATGTAGGCGTGGTATATGTATTAAAAGAGATTTTTAAATAAAGAGAGATATAGAGAGAGATGGTTGGTTGTTTGGTTGGGTTGGTTTAACGTCCAACAGCAGCACTATATAGACTATATTGTGGACGCGCCCCAAGACAGACGTCTGACAATTTTATGTGCTGCCACACACGAGACAGGGCGGGGATACCATGACTCCTGTCTCAGCCGGTCACATATATACTGAAAGTAGTTTAGATGGTTTAACGACCAAGTCAGACAATATATAGATAGATAGATAAATAGATAGATAGATAGATAGATAATAATAATAATAATAATAATAATAATAATAATAATAATAATAATAATAATTACAAGAGCCATGAAATAATATTGAGAGAGCGAGAGGGATAGAGGGAGAGAGAGAGAGGGAGAGAGAGAGAGATTGAGAGAGTTCGTGAGTGAGTCAGGGACAAACAGACATAAAGAGGGAAACAACTATATCACCATTACAGAATCCATTAAAGCAGGTGAGCCTGTGCAACATGTGCACCCCCAACACTAAACTCAAAGATGCTCTAAAAGTTATTCATAAGACAGGTTTAACAAAGACGCCATCGCGCAATAAATGAGTTAATGAGTTAAAAGTTTAAAAAAAATTTTTTTTGAAAGAAAAGGAACGAAACCAACAAAAATGTTTTTTTTTTTAATTGGGTCGGAAATTTTTCTGAAAGTTCCACCAGCTGTGTGGGTTTTTTTTTAATTTTTAAAGAAAGAATTCGAAAAAAAACACTTAATGTTAATTAATTTACTGTTATTTTTTTTTTTTTTTTTAATGTTAATTAATTTACTGTTAAGTTACTAAACTGAAATATTTCATACGACAGGTGACAGAAAGATGGAATCGTACAATAATTAATTTAGAAACAAACAAAAAGGGAATGACAGAAAAAAAATTATACAAATTAGTTGTATCCTAAAGTTTTAACAAATTTCCGCCAGCGTTGTTTTTTTTTTTCAATTTTTATTATCATTATTTTGTTTTGTTTTGTATAGAAAAATAATTACGGTGAAGCTCTAATTGCTCATGGCAATGTTTTGGCCAAGTCAAAACGTCATAACATTAACAAAGTTTGGTGAGGAACAATATAAACAGTACATAATTATAATTATATGTACCTATTGGCTGTTTATGACCTCCAAGATTGTCTCAAGAATACTTGTTATTGTATTTGTGAATTAGCAATGTGATACTGGTAGCGGAAGCTTATTTTAATTCTCGCTGTTAGAAATAGAGTTACATGTAATTTGTCTATATTCAACTAACGGTATTGCAAATTCAAATTCCAGCAAAAATTTTGTACAGAAGTATTGAAACAATTTCCAAGACCAAAACTAAATACCTATACATGTACTACTTTGAAGTTTCACAACCTTGGTTCTAGAACATTGTATTTCAAGCGTAGAAATAAATTATAATTGATAAACCAATATTGCTATTTTATAGTTTAGAGGCACATTCTGATGTACTGTGAGTGCAAGTGAAAGAGACCTCATAACATAACACAACATAGTATATCATATGTAGTACTTGTACTTGTACTTCGGTTTTAGATAAACAACTGTCTTGGGGGCAGTGACACAATTTATGAGATAAACAATGTGTAACTTAGAGAATGCATTTTGATTTTACTTTTTTTGCTTTTTTACCCTTGTCTCAGCACATCTTATTCAAAATCAATGTTATCTAATACACACATTTATGTTTGTTCATATTTTCTTGTATAATGTTAACTGGGATATTTTTGTATTCTGTATTTTGTGTAAACCCAACCCTTTTGTATGTATTGCATTATATTATAATAATAAATCAGAAAATCAAATACAAATCCGAAGTTTATATCTGCCTCAAATTTGTTTTGCACTGCATATATACATTGAATTGATCTTGTCCTTAGACGCCCCCCCCCCCCCACCCCTTGCCCCTCCCCCCCCCCCCCCCCCCCAAACCAATCCTCAGGCTTACCAATTGTGTCTGGTCTGGAGAACAGGGTATCAGTGTAACCTGTAAGTCAAAACGTCATAACATTAACAAAGTTTGGTGAGGAACAATATAAACAGTACATAATTATAATTATATGTACCTATTGGCTGTTTATGACCTCCAAGATTGTCTCAAGAATACTTGTTATTGTATTTGTGAATTAGCAATGTTCCAATACAGCCTGTATTCAGGTTTTGGACAGTTTTATCAAAACAATCTTATCACTGTGAGGGAAACGAGTGGGTCAACCATCTAGAGCGGGACTTGTGATATAATGTTTCAGTTTTTTTTTATACAATCCAAAACAAGAGAGTAGTTATCTTTCGGTGTCATCATACAAAAATGTGTGCCCCGTTCTAACTACAACCAAAGACAAAAAAATTGTGAACAAAATAAAATATATGTATCTACACAGCAGAAACCAGCATACATCTCAAGTAAGTGCTGATATTTACAAGACAAAAGTGTAAAGGTGTGCTCTGAATAATCAAACTATCACAGATGGACCAAGTGATTTTTTGACAGCCCTCAAAAACATGGATCCTTATCCAATTAAGATTAAATATAAAGGATAACATTTCACCTCTCCGTCTCTTGTTTCACATAAAGTTAAAGACACAATAAAGTATGCTTTGCATAATTATCACCAGAAATAAAATATCCACACAACCAAACACTCTTACCTCAACGCATGTATTCAGAACATTCTGATTCTTACCTCAACGCATGTATTCAGAACATTCTGATTCTTACCTCAACGCATGTATTCAGAACATTCTGATTCTTACCTCAACGCATGTATTCAGAACATTCTGATTCTTACCTCAACGCATGTATTCAGAACATTCTGATTCTTACCTCAACGCATGTATTCAGAACATTCTGATTCTTACCTCAACGCATGTATTCAGAACATTCCAACTCTTACCTCAACGCATGTATTCAGAACATTCTGATTCTTACCTCAACGCATGTATTCCGAAACATAAGGTTGTCATCACACATCCCTTGCTCACCAACAGATTTGCTTTGACAGGAAGAAAAGTCAGTTCTTGAGAACATTATAATTTATATATGTAACAACAATACGTAAAGTACTTCATCCATTCCATGGTTGGAATAATTAATAATTATAATAATAATAATAATAATAATAATAATAATAATAATAATAATAATAATAATAGCAATAGCAATATAAAAATATTAGTAGTAGTAGCAATGATAATCATTAAACCATGTTATAATTTATGAGAAAAGGACACAAAAAAGCATCAAGGTCAGTTTTTTTTTTCTTTCTTTCCTGGCCTTCATTTGAGCAACTGAATAATTCTACAATGGGGAAAATTTGCACTCACACAAGATTAGTGTTTGCACAAAATAGTGACAAGAGTGACAATTATTGATCTATAAAAAAATAAGTTACATAATTATTGCAGTCCTAACGATTTCACTGCAAACAAAAACATGGCAGCAAGATCTTTCACTTTCTTTTTCAGTTGTAAAACAAAACTAAACACATGATATATTATAATATTGTATATTATCTATATAAAAAAGGGAGCAATGAAATTGAGAAGCTTTTCTTTTTTTTTTTCCAAAATATTCATAAGTTTTGATTGGAGAATATTTAGCATCTTCCCAATAAAGCATATCTTTATTTTTTTGAAGTAGAAAGAAACAACACAGTTTGTTTTCATACCGTACTATTACCACGGTATTAAATGAACACAGGATGATATAATGATGACCTCACACTCTCACAAACATGTAAACTGAGGACCAAAGGATACATTTTATTTTCATTTCATGTTTCAAAATCAAACTCTCTCATAAAGCACACATTTCGCTTTGCAGCCAGTCCACATGGCTGATTCCAAAACAATTTGGTCCTGTCACAAATCTAACTGTTGTACAAACCTTTCAACATAGAAAAAAAAAGTGAAGTTTTATTCACAACTACAGGAACCTGCCCACGGTCACCACTGAAGTTCATACAATTGGTCTCCCCTCAGGGTACCAGAGGTCCACTGGGGAGCTAACTCGCAGTATTTTCCCACCGGTGTGTAGACACGTACCCGCGTTACTAAAACTATCCTTTCCAAAGTCCTAAATGCACTGGCATGAACCTTTAGCAGGGCTGTCCAAAGCTAGCGTGTGCCTATTTCAAAGGACAAAAATGGAAACAGTTTTTATGCTGCTACAAACATAATATTAAATTGTAACCACAAACCCCTTGATATTCCTTAGCCTTTCTCTGGCCTATTCCGAGTATTTGTTAGGAGAGTTTCAGAGTTAAATCTATCCCTTTCTCCTCCCCCCATCCCTCTCGCATGTACACCCATTAAGGTCTTTTTGGTTTTAACTTTAAGAGAATTTAATTAGTTCCCTTTTGGTTTTAACTTTATAGAAATGAATTTGTTCCTTGATTACAACAAGGTGGTCGCCTTGGGCAGGGTTTTGTCTGCTTTGGTTGTATCAGAGGCTGCCTGCAGCCATGTTGAGCAGTACCAGGTCAGTGGACAGTGGTCACCAGGGTCAGTGGACAGTGGTCACCAGGGTCAGTGGACAGTGGTCACCAGGGTCAGTGGACAGTGGTCACCAGGGTCAGTGGACAGTGGTCACCAGGGTCAGTGGACACCAGGGTCAGTGGACACCAGGGTCAGTGGACAGTGGTCACCAGGGTCAGTGGACAGTGGTCACCAGGGTCAGTGGACAGTGGTCACCAGGGTCAGTGGACAGTGGTCACCAGGGTCAGTGGACAGTGGTCACCAGGGTCAGTGGACAGTGGTCACCAGGGTCAGTGGACAGTGGTCACCAGGGTCAGTGGACAGTGGTCACCAGGGTCAGTGGACACCAGGGTCAGTGGACAGTGGACACCAGGGTCAGTGGACATCAGGGTCAGTAGACAGTGGTCACCAGGGTCAGTGGACAGTGGTCACCAGGGTCAGTGGACAGTGGTCACCAGGGTCAGTGGACAGTGGTCACCAGGGTCAGTGGACAGTGGTCACCAGGGTCAGTGGACAGTGGTCACCAGGGTCAGTGGACAGTGGTCACCAGGGTCAGTGGACAGTGGTCACCAGGGTCAGTGGACAGTGGTCACCAGGGTCAGTGGACAGTGGTCACCAGGGTCAGTGGACAGAGGTCACCAGGGCAGCATTGACTCTATGTGTGTCCACTAAGCAGTAAGCATCATGTTTTGCCTGTACAGCTTTTATCAAAACACAAAGGACAAGAGTCATGTGTTATTGTACAAAGATACGCAATAACAGTCAAAGTTCTCTGAAACCGGTTAAAATAAGTGGTACAAAATTAAGAACACAAATTGAAGCATAAACCAATATATAACATATAAGTATAATAAATTAACTTTTTTTTTCGTCAGGCCAAATCAATTAATTTATCATAAAAACGACCTCTATTCCATTCATGTTTATCATGAAAAAAGTTTACATACAGTTATCAGGGAAAAGTTCTGCACCATTTCAACTATATGAAGTGATACAAAATATAAAAATTCTTACATTCAGCAATAAAAGAAGACAAAATAAAAATACTTAATGAAGGCTGATATTTATGGATAAGCCTAACACAGAATCATGTTAAAAGTTGAACTGCCTCAATTTCCAGTTGAATAGCAAAGGATCATTAACAACCATCTTAACCAGTACAGTGTTAAACCTTGTACAAAAATAGTGTTCCATTTCTCTGGTTCTAAGAAATGAGACATCGGGTTTCCAAACACTGACTCTGTTGCACAAGGTAACATGAGTAGTAAAGCACTTAATGTATTGCTACACGTCTAGGATTTACTACAAATACTGTATAACATCTTGTGTAGAGGAAGAAAAAGACATAAAGATCCGTTTTAAAGTAGAAGCTGTTGAGGAAAAACAGGAGGAAAAAAAATTGTGATCACAATTCAACAAATTCCTATCTGATTTCTTAATAATTAGTTCACTCAATTTTCAATATAAAATTAAAAGCTATTCTGATTAGTAGAAATGTTCCCAGCTTAAAAATTTAATTTCTAGTAAAAAAAACCAACAAAAAACGTATAATATTTATTTCAGAGTGAAGCATTATCCTGCCCACCCAGGGACAAATTTTTTTTTAAGTGGAGGAGTAAAAAAAACAACTACTTGCCTGTTTAAATTCACAGAGAACCAACCTTCTAAATATGGCACAAATGGGCATAGCATCAAGACAAATAACAATGAAGTTTCTTTTTCCTTATTGGCTGTGAAGCATCTCATCAGCATTGAAAATGGTTTTTTATGCGTTTACTTTAGAGCTATCAAATACAAATTGTTCTCATCTGTCTCAGATCTTATTTTAGCATAAAACTTAAAACCTTCACTAGATATAATGATTATATATCTCCAAATAGTGAACTTTGAGAACCATCCTGAGGAATCACTAACCCGTTTATTCCAGGGATCAACCTCTGTTGGCAGATTCAAAAACAAAATAAAAAATCCCAGTCAAAATTAGCCTGAGATCAAGAAAAAAAGTCAAAGATAAAATCTGTCAGTGATACATACAAGCAGTGCTGCCTCTGACCGGTTATGAAGATCTTTGTCTTAAGATTTGCTACAAGTCTTAAAAATAAACCATATATAAGATACAACCATGCCTTTGTTAAAACCGTTTCTGAGGCAATTCAACTCACGGAGAAAATATATTATAAGGAATAAAACCTTCAGCACACAGAGTAAAAGCTTTTTAAAAAAAGCGTATACTAGCATCAAAAGAATGGCTTAGAATTTTAACAAGGATTTTCCAATGTTCTAATTTGTTTCCATTTTCCATTTGAGCACTCGCCGTTTCTCTCTGGTGCATCTCAGAGCAGATACTCACATAGCATTGAACAATATAGAGGTAAGACAGACCACACTCACCCACCCACACTGATCTTGATATATAATGATGTATGTGTATAGATTGTATAAAAATATGTATAAGGTACAGGACAGGATGAGCTTAGTCGACTCCCTCGAAGCCTTGTGTGTTCTCTATAGCTGTCATCAGTTTCGACCGCAGATCGTGGTACGACGGGTATGTAGGCAAGTCCAGGCGGTTGAAGCTGAAACGATCAAATCAGAAACCGTTTTTATTACAAGCCATACACCCTTCTCTGCAACTAGACATGATAAAACATCCGTGCTTTCTGTGCGTGTAATTTTGCCTCAAAGTCAAACTCATCTCATGTACACTATACATGGTTAAAGAGAACTAAAAGTAGGCAGCTTAGTGAAAACCTTCTACAGTATTGAAAATGGGATCAAATGAAAGTCTCTGCCACAAAGATCACAAATCATTTTGAATTTTGAAGATTTCTCCATTGGTTGCAAAGTTCTGTTTTTTTTTTCCAGATATTATTTAGCCCTGAAAATTAACACTAATTTAGCCTCACATTCCATGACGGCTACCTCAAAATTTTGAGCCAAAAATGCAGTAATTTTGCAATCAATGAAGATATTAATTAATTTTAAAAAATGTAAAAACCAGTATTAATGTAATTCCCTTGTGTACATTTTTAAAGATAAATATATAAAATGCAGTAATGCAGACATTTTGATTTTACTAAACTAATGTTGGATCCAACAGTGTCTACACAAAAAATGATGTTGAAAATATGAAAAAAATTCTATAAAAAGAAGAAATAAAACAAACCACTTGAATTTTTCTGTGTGGATTGGTGTTTTATTAAAGATGTAAGTGATAACAGAAGTTGAAGATAAAAAAGCACAGCTCAGACATCGTTGTATAAACTCAATGTGATTCCTGTTCCTCCAACAAAAGCCGATAGATGCATATTCAGTCTTCAAGTCCTTGAAATGGACCATTGAAATCCTGTGAGTTTCCGGCATTCATGAGAGCTATTCCGACAAACTTTTGGGGTTATTTATAAAAAAAGTGCATACTTAAACTTCCTCACTGTCCTTCCGTTGACCAATCTTCCATCAATTTGGAAAACAATTTTTTTCTCATTTATTGAGCCATTTAGAAACTACACCCTCTGTCAGCCTGCTCAGCATCAAAGCATCTGAAACAAATTGAAGAAAGGGTCAGATAATGGAGTGTAAAGTTAAAATGGACAAATGGAAAATAATGATAAAATAGACAACTTGTAACATCCAACTACAATTCTATACACGCAGTTACAAAAATATGTGTAGATAAGCAATACTAGTCAAGAGATTCAAGCATTTGTACCCACAAAGCCAGTGTATGATAGATCTAGTAGCCAATGGGTGTCAAACCGATTGCTAAATTAGATTTTATATCTAGATCTAGATTTCTAGGTTCCAGTCTTGAATAGGGAAGGTTCTCAGTGTGTGCAATCTTGAGAAGTGAAAGCAGAACATAGATCAAGTCAATTAAGTCACCATTGCTAATCTAAACAATAGGGAGCTCTTTTAGGGAAGCTTTTACTTAGTTCTAGAATCTGTGATAAAAAAAAAAAACACCCAATATGCTGGCTCCAAAAATCATGTATTACTAAAATATGTATAATTTTGTGCTCCCCCTGTAAAAAAAACAACAACAAACATAAAAAAAAAAGAAAAAAAAAAGATGCCAAAGCTGTGCCACTATTTAATGACTGCTCCCCCCACAAGCTGAGGAATGTTTGATGTCATTAGACCCCTTGGCCTACATAGACAAGTTTTGGTCTGTTGACCTCAATGGTTTTTTTCGCATTCGACCATGGCTAAAGAAAAACTTACTTAAACGACTATGGCTAAAGGAAAAATTACTTAAACGACCATGGCTAAAGGAAAACTTACTTATACGACTATGGCTAAAGGAAAACTTACTTAAACGACCATGGCTAAAGGAAAACTTACTTAAACATAAAATTGGTGCCACGGTATAGAGACATGGATAATCTATTAACACCGAAAGTTTGAGAAAACACAGCACAGCTCTAGTCTTACCTTAGTTTCAATGAAGAAGTTCTACCGCTCCAATTTCACTGGAATAAACGACCTTAATACGTTTTTCTGTCTTCTTTACAATTATGGACTGGAAGTCCACCAATTCTGCCGCAAACGAAACAAAACAGTAGGGAGTTTTGACCCACCAAAACAAAAGGCTCTGCAGCCGGTCACAAATGTGAATAGGGCATCGGGCAGCGAAATTGGGTCACGTCTGTCGCAATCACTGAACTGCCTACTAAAAAATGTAATAGTGTTAGTTAATAAACTAAAACCAGTTTTTTTTTTTCTATAATACAATCAAAATACGTTTTAACTACTATAATTCAAAGAACTAGCAGATAGCTTTCAACGATTTGCACATTTTTAAACAGAAAGTTTCTACATTCATGTAAACAATACATTAACTACAGAAAAACAAAGTTTACCAAAAAAATAAAATTAAAACCTGCACATACCAGGTGTGCGCTCTGGGAAACTGGTTGGGGCTGCCCCACTTCTCGATGGTGAAGAGCTGCGGGCCGTTGCTGCCGTAGAGCTCGGCGAATCCGTTCATGGGCACACGCGACGTTCCCGTCACAAACTGGAGCAGACGCGAGCGCATCTCGTTGTTGAACGAGTAGACCGCCTGGTGAGGAGGGGGGGGCCAAAACAAAACATTTCATGATCTACTCTACTAGAGACAGAGAACATCAGATCAATCTTTTCTTTTATAGTCAATCTAATTAGAAAACAAACAAAAATAGCTCCATTAAAAGCACTTTCATAGCCGAGCCATTCCACAAACTTACTTCAGGTTTAGCTTTTTGAAAAGTGGCAGGTCTGCATTAGAATGCACGATAAGGCGAAAGACTTATTTGATAGTCTACACAAAGTAAGATGAAAAGTAATTGAAAGCATAACTTGGTTGTAAATTACGGTGATTGTTGAGGGATAGTTGTGAAGATAGAGATGGGTTCTGAGTTTCGGAAGTATAAATGATAACTAAATCAACGCTTTGGAGTAAATCGATATAATTGACGTTGTTGATTAACCCAAAGTCAATGGTGGCTATGAATGCGTTTGACTGTCTTTGTCTTGCAACCCAATATTTTCTCTTAAGTCTTGTGTTTGTGTCTCTAACATAATATAAGATGACCCAGTTCTAAACAAAGCAAGAGAAGAAATTGAGAAGAAATAGAAATAATATCAAATCAACTCAAATTGACAAATTATGAGACAAAAAGGCTGGGGAAATCAACTACTAACTTTTTTTAAATTTTCTACATTTAAGTCTTGCTTTATTTATTATTTTAAAGACCTTAAAACTCTATGACTACCCTACCTTATCTCCCCTTAAACTAGTTTTAACTGTCAAATGTTGTGTTTTTAGACTCGTCAACAGGAAAGCCTGATTTCTGTCTATAAAAAAATATGTTAATAAAACAAATGTTAATAAACCCCCCTCAACGCCCACCCTGAGTAGTCAGTGTGTAGTAAAGGGCCCACCTTCCAGAAGTTGATGATCACTGGGTGGTTGGGGTTGTACTCTCCCTTGTAGGCCGTGTTCTGCTTCCAGTTGTTCACATCAATGTCCTGCAGGCCGCACATCAACAGCTGCGGAATCAGCGATAACACACATGTACGTTTAAGGCTGGTCTCATTCCCCCCCTCACACAATTTTCTAAATTTGTATTGAAATAGTAAAGATGGCTATTTCTCTTTGACAATGACATTGTCTGTCTTTCTAAAAAAATCTATTTTGACTATTTAAATTTTGGAGGCGTACAGAGACCACCTGATGTACAAACAAGGGTACAGATGAAATACAGCAGGAGCCTCTTATTAAACTTGTGGTCAACATTAAAACCTTGAAGAGCCAACGAGCATTGAATATTCAGCAAAAGTTTGCACCCACTCAAAAAACGTATGTATATATATATTTCAATGATATTTTTGAGAAACAAGAAATAAACAGGGCTTCTTTTGCAGCGTTTCTGACTTTTTTTTCTCCTTCAGGTTAAACATATATTTATCAAGATATATTTTCTAATCAAACAGACCTTCAATTTCGCTTGATTTATTGCCCAGGGAATTTCAAGAAATTCCTCTACATGGGTCAGATATTCACTTCTCTTGTAACAACTTTTCTTTACATAGAAAGAATCTCTGAATATAGAGCTTCTTTACTTCTCTTTTAAAAACTTTTATTTACATAGAGAGAATCTTGGAATATAAAGCTCTCTACTTGATTTTGTTTCTTTAAAAACATTTAGATATTACAGATTTTATTTGATATGGCTGCACAATAATCATTACTTTTTTTCCTACAGATGATCACAAATTAAACTTAGTTTTAGATAGCTGTGGGTGTGATATGTTTCACTTTGAATCCTTGAACAACATTCCTCCTGTGTGTCTCTTGACTGAGAGGGTTATGTGCTTAGAACCCTTGTAGCCTCAATTGAGAAATGGAAATATCAGCTGAGGATCGAAACGTTTGACATCTTACTGGTCAATCCAGAGCACTTATGCTAGAGATACCTGGTGCCTTTTATTGCAAAAAATGCCATCTTCGAATGATGATTTGTCCCACAGACTTCCCAAAGAGATGGGCAGAAAGGGGGTGGGTAGAAACAAAGCGACAACACTAAAGATTTGCACCTTGGACCTTCTGCTCCTCAGTCTTGAGCACTGGAGACTGAGCTATCATTAGGCCCCTACTGAGCCAACACTAAGGAATATACTTAATTTAATCTACATCCCACCATGTTGGAGAAAAATATCAGACCAGATTTTGAACACCTGCAGAATACCGCACTGTTTGAGAACGCAGGCCACGACAGATGGAGCAATAAAGAGGCGGTAATGATCAAACACTACGCAAAGTTACAGTACTTGTCGGCCTACTATCCAAATAAACTCAGTACAGTGTAAAAGTGAGCCAATTGCAATTACAAACCCGCAGTCACACAAAATGAACAGAATGGTGTTCAACATGCAATGTGGTCAGCGTCTTTTTCACATCAGTGTGTGTGCGTGTTTGTCTTTGTGCTTTAGAGGGCCGACATTTGACACTCCTATGTAAATCAGTCAAAGCATGGCTTTCATCTCCATCTTCCCCTAAATCAATGGTCCAACCGTCTTCATACACGGGGACTAAACACCACCAGGTTACCAAAGATCTCTACAGGGGGTATCTTGCTCCTTCCTCAGCCCTTTCCTTTCTCAGAGATCCAGGCTATCATCAGTGATATAACCGTCATGATGTGACAGGGAGTTTGAGAATCGTCCAAACTCATTGATTTCATTGGTTGACATTGTAAGAGCATGTACACCCATTCACAAGTTTCTCAGTTGATAGAAAAAGGAGGAATAAAGGACGAATGGAGGCCCGCTACCAGTGACAGTTACTCGGCATCCCGCAGGTGCTAAGTCAGTGACGTAGTCGAGCGCAGGGCCTGTAGTCAAGTAGCTCATGAACAAAGAAAATACAGTTGTCCTACAGTAAATCTTAGTGTTTACATTTTGTAATGGTGTATCCACTAACACTGCCATTTTAGCTTACCTGGAAATGTTTTTTTGTGTAAAACATGGATGTCATCTTCAAAAGACTCGAGAAGTATATTGACATACCTCCACTTCATTCTCATCGAAGATTTGGAGCAGATTCTGGGGAACGAGAGCGTTGAAGCCTCTCATGAAGGACCTCATCTGATGCTCCACGCGGGCTGAGAAACGCCATCGAATCACGCAGCTGGGAGGGATTCACAAAGAAAACCAAATAAATACAGACGTGATTCACAGAGTGAACCAAATAAATATAGAAGTGATTCACAGAGAAAACCAAATAAATATAGCCGTGATTCACAGAGAAAATCAAACAAATATAGACATGATTCACAGAGAAAATCAAACAAATATAGACATGATTCACAGAGAAAATCAATGAAATATAGAAGTGATTCACAGAGTGAATCAAATAAATACAGAAATATGAGATAAAGACGTGACTTCTTTTACAACAACAAAAAAAGGAAACATAAACAAATGTAAAGAGCATGTTATAATATATAGATATAGACATAAACATGTCAGATGTTGCGTTTTTAGAATTTCAGATATTAAATTGATAATATAAAACGCCAGCTTTTGACATTATTGGAATGGATAATATAATTGAAATTACGATGGTTAAACACACCATGAGATAAAACATGCAATACCAATCTCCATTCGTTGCTAAATTATAAAACTCTAAAAGATGAGGGTTTCCAGACTATTGGACTGTCCACGCTGCTCAAGGAACTTGACTGATCTCAAAAGTAAAAACGAGTCGATTCGAAATGGAATGAACTACATGAGGTAAAATAAAAGTAACCATTGTCCCTACAAAGCTGGTAAACCAAAGTTCAGAAAAAGAAAATAGACTCCTCTTGGTATCAATAAAGCTTGAAAAAAAAAACAACTGGCTATAATTATCAGAACTATCGAGAGAGAAAAGCAAACAACAAGGAATATCATAAGAAACAAGGAATCTTATTTCATAATCATTCAAAGATAAATTAAGGCCTAGATCAAAGTCAAATCAAGGACTGGAGTAACATGAGTAATTTGAACTAATGGCATTTGAGAACATGCCAAAAATTGATTGGTCAAAACATACACATTGTAGATAATTAGAGGAAAAAATTGACCAACAAAATTTTTTTTAGTTTGGTCAATTATTTTGATTTAGAAATTTGCAGTTTCACTTCGATTCATAGAAAACTCAAAATTCATGACTTAAAACTTACTTTGCTTTCATAAAAATAAAAGTCCAGTAAAAAGTCTATATCTTTCATTTAAATTTTCCATCAACAGTGGTCAGAGACGCATCCTATTTTCTACTGGCAATTGCACAGCTCACATTATAAAAGAAATGTGATGAAGCCGTAGCAAACTTCTCGACACATCAGTTAAGGCATAGCCAAGGCAATTCAGTGATCACGCATCAACAGGTTGAAGGCTCGAATCTCACAAAGCATCATTTAAGGAAGTAAGAGTAACTTTTGTAGAAACTTTTGTCACGACTCGTGAGAGATTTGAGTGTCGGGTAAACAAAGCAAACTTCAAGATCCAACACTACCTCTCCGAACTGGTCCTCCTCCACAGAGAAGGTCATTTCGAGGTCCGCTGGGTCGTTCTCTTGGATCCATATCAGCGAGTTGTAATACTCTGAATCCTGCAGGGACAGAAAAAGAAACGGGTGAGAAATCAAATTATAAAATCGCAGACACAAACTAGCAAACAAGGCAGTGACTAAGAAAGATGAATTCATTGACTTCATCACTAAAGAGCCCACAAGCTGAAAAGCTGCACTGAGGGACTGAATGAACGCGCTAGAGGTCTTACACAACTACAAGTCACATTACTACAGATAAAGATAGGCCTTACACAACTACAAGTCACATTACTACAGATAAAAATAGGTCTTACACAACTACAAGTCACATTACTACAGATAAAAATAGGTCTTACACAACTACAAGTCATATTACTACAGATAAAAATAGGTCTTACACAACTACAAGTCATATTACTACAGATAAAAATAGGTCTTACACAACTACAAGTCATATTACTACAGATAAAAATAGGTCTTACACAACTACAAGTCATATTACTACAGATAAAAACACCCAACATTTACCACTGATTCCATGTCTGCCAGAGTTATCGGTTTCCTCAGCATCATTCTGTAAAATGGTCTGATGAAAAATGCTGAAAAAAGATTTGAAAGATTAGAGATAGCTTCATTCTTTATGGCAATCAGTGAGTGAGTTTGTTTTACGGCACGTCAGCACGGTAACAGAAAGTCATACAAAAAATACTTCCACAAAGAGTCTAACAAATAAGGTAAGAAAACAAGAAAATGTCAAATCTACAAAATTTGTAAAATGTCAGTAATGGAAAATAGCCAACTAAACATTTGTAAGAATGCAAGCAATTTGAAAAACATCACAAACTTATCATAAGAAAGCTAAAACTATTTCATGAACAGGAAGCGTTAACTACTTCTTTCTAGTTTCTATATATGACAAAACATCAGTGAATTTTTCTAATGTCCACAAGACTGTTTCTAGACTCACCATCTAAAAGCTTGCCGTGAAACACTGCCATGCCGGCGATGCGGCCGATGAATTCAAAGTAGTTGAGATGCTCCTCGTTGAGAATGCCGGAGAGAGCGTTGATCTGGAGCGTGTAGTTGTCACTGAGGGCGGAAACAATTGGAACATCCAGAGAGATGCACGACACTTTCAGTATTTGACCATTAGGATACACAGAGTCCAACATCGAACCCGTCTTCCAAACTTTATAGTTTCACAAACAAGAGATCCAAATATGGAAAACAGGCCTTGAAATGGTCTAAAACAGTTTAATTTATAATAAAAAATGATAGCACTGTAAATATTAAGTGTGTGTTGGAGAAATAAGTTTTTATGGAAATAAATGGGATTAAATAAAATCCTATACAAGGCTATTGTACGAACAAAAACTTACGTTGCAGAGTACTCAAAAAGTCCATAGTAAGGATTAAACATTTCCTTGGAGAGGAGATAAAACCATTCTCTCGCCACTCCTCCGTAGTCTAGACCAACTTCTTTGTCAAACTCAATCCACAACCTGCAGAATAGAACAGAGCAGAAACATACCAACAAACTAGCTGGGGCGTGTCACTTATTCATACAGTCTTAGTACAAAGGATCACTTTACTCAAAATTACAAACAAACAACGAAAACAACAAAATGAAAGAAATAGCATTCTAGCTTTTACAAAAAAAGCAAAAAGAACAAAAAACAAACAAAAAAACAGAACAAGATTGATATGGACTTTTAAAACAATTACAACATTGACAATCTAAAACGTAAATTCCTTCAGTGTGTGATATGAGCATATTTAACTGACTGGCTAGAACTGCTGGTTGATATTGCATTGCCCTTGGAAATACAGATTTGCTTTTCAATTATTCCCATCAGATATAACTTATCAGAGTTAGTATAATACAAAACTTTATGACAAAAAAAAAGCATAACTCCAGCAAATTTTAAAAGAGAACAACCAGGCTTTTCCTTGAAAAAAAAAAGAAAAGAAAAGGTAAATGTTATTTCAAAGAGTTTAAAAAAATGAAAATAGACGATGCGTTATTGTGCAACGGAAGTTGTCATGGATACACAAAGTATGTGAGAGACAAACCTTGTCTTCAGTGTGTCTGGGTTCTTCACACCCATTATCATTCGAAACGAATCTTCAAAAACATTTCTCCTAGTGACTTTAATATCAATCTTGCTTGGTAGACCACTCTGAAAAAAAAAAAGGCAGATTAATTAAGAGCCAATAAAAACACAACTGAAAGTAAAATCCATAATTGAGTAAATTAATTTTTTATCTAAAATGACATATTAATTATTTTTATTTTTTCAGTAAAACAAAAGTTTCAGCAGACAAGAAGCAGGAAACCTACTGAGATTCCACGTTTCCCATGGGTGTTAACGTGTAGGTATTTTATCATTACTTACGTTTTTGTCAGATATTTTGTCAGTAGTGGTTTGAGCCCAACAAACTTACTGGTTTTCGCAACTTGGATCTGAAGTACTCGTATTTCCGCTTGTAGTCTCTGGAATAAGGAATAGCCTGGGGAAGATGAGAAAGAATGAAGCTTGCAAGAGCTTGAAACACTTAACACTGAAACAAATAGACCAGAGATCAAATTTGCAATGACGCCCTCTAGCAGGGGGAAAGTGAGAAAGGGGGGTTATGAAATTTATCAACGTATCACTATATTAATGCGCACTGACATGTCCTTTCTACAAAAACTAGAAAACAGTAAGCCCAAAGCGTTGGTGTCACTTATCCACCACAAACAAATGGCTAATTACGACTCACTGGCCCACCGATTTCCTGCAGGCGTGGATCTTCCCAATGTGTCATTTTATTATCTGTGGAAGAAACATACACAATACAAAGTTACTTTGCATCACTGCTGTTTTTGTTTTGTTTTGCAGTGAGTAGAAGCAATGAAAAAAAACAAAAACAAAGAGAAGTCACCAAGCCCACCAGTAGCATCTGAATGCCCAACAATTTGTCCCTGGTGTCATATTTTTCGAACTTACGAAATCTCATTCACAAATCTTATTTTTCCCTGCTTGCAGGAATTGTTTTGTTTTGCATGGGCATCATGATGTACCACTTAAAACAAATTTTTATACATGCATATTGCTTGTCCTCCAAGATTAAGTCGCATTTAAACAAAAGATTACGTAAAAAGAAGAAAATGATAAAATTCAGATTTTTTAATATAAAAAATAAAGAAAAAAGAAACAACCCAAACAACCCCAGATGATTTCCTGACCCCTTGTGTAATCCAAGGTAGATTTTTACTCTTTCCTCCCTTTTCTCTTTCAATCTGACCATCCACTATACTGTAAGCTCACAGCCACTCTTGGCGATCAATAGAGTTATGTGCGCTACCACTGGATCTACAAATCCACTTTTTACCGTCTTTCATTAGATACATAGTTTCCAATATTTGGGACTCAGTTTTCAAAAATCTAATAATTTCCCCTGCCGTTCTCATCTTTAAGCAATTCTATGACGGTGTTTTCTAATAATTTCCCCTGCCGTTCTCAAGCAATTCTATGACGGTGTGCTGACTCAATGGTTAAAAACCACTCACTGTGATCGATAAAGAAATTCCTGCCGTCTGTGTGGACTCGTTCCTCCCAACCAGGCTGGAGAAAAAATTAAAAACATCAACAATGGCCATGAATCATTGTTAATGTTTCCAATGCAAGCACAGGCAGAGATTTACAGGTCTAACCACGTCAACTATAATTCAATATCAAACCAGACGTTACCCTGGATGCCAAATACGACTTATTACAACAACAAAAGATGAACAATAAGGTACATAAAAGCAAGACAATAGAATCCCCAACATATCTAAAGATGATCTCTCTGTGTCTCTTAGGTAGTCCTGATACCCTAAAACACACCCACAATCTCTTGCCACAAATTGTAAAGTTATAAAGTAAACTAATTTTTTTTGCTCACAACGTTGTGAAAAACTATTGAATATCTTGTAATTGTTTTTGATGTTTTTTGCAGATCAACGGAGCATACTTATAATTCTCGTTTTTAGGCGTAAAATATGTTGGGGGTTTTTTTTGTTCAATAAAAAATGAATGTTATCATTTTCCTTGAATTATTGGTGATTTCACAATCAAAGTGAAAAAAAAAAAATTGTTAAAAAACCCCTGAAACGAACAACAAAAACAAAAGAAAGCAACCTAACAAACATCAACTCTGATTATAAAGAGCGACACAAACTGTTGCATTGATCACTCACGGGAAGTGGCCCCAGGTTGTGTAGCAAATCCTCCACTGACGATGATCGGAATAACGGACTTGGAGAATCCGGATTTCTCAGAGATCCACCCCGATGTAAAATTTGTTTTCTAGGATCCTCCTGAAGGAAAATACAAAATAAAAAAGGTAAGAGACAAATTGCAATGATTGAGGCGAAAAACTCAAGGGTAAACAAGTTGGCATTTTAAACAAATTCAAAAACCTTTTAATTTTTTCTTGTTTAAACTTGCCAAATATTGTAATAAACCTTGTTCTTTTTCCTTTAAACCACTAGTGTCTAACTAAAACAAAAAAGAAGTAGACGGGTCCCAATCTGGCCATCTGCCTTCACAGACCTGCCAACCTGAATTTTGTCTCCGAGTAAAATCAACTGCCACTTAGAGTAATTTTTGGTACTTCTTAGAAATGAAACGCTAGAAACTTGCCGTGTAAGACTACTTGACCAACTTTAAAAGAAATTGAATGTGATGTCTCTTTGATAAAATACCACTGCTTTTTACAAAGACATAAAGAATAAAAAATTGAAATGTATTATCTAGATGGCTATAATTAGAGATGGTTTTATCATGGAGTCCAAAAAGATTTGAGGAAATTGTGACGATAATGAATTTATTAAAACTTTTATTGAATAAGGGGCCACTAAAGTGAACTGCAAATTAAATAAGGTTCAAGGGTTTCAAAAATTGTGTAACAGTTTTTAAAAAAAAAGAAAGATTTAATACAGAACAAATCTTGGATTTAATCAATACTATAGAGGTACATACTTAAGAAAAAGGTTTCTTTTTACAAACCCTGTTATTATGGTGTCTGTCATTGAGAGACAAAAATAAATACAGTTGACTATACAGCTTAAAATTCCAAGAGAAAACATTGACTGGTAAATTGAACTGTACAGTAAGCAATGACTTTAGGTCCCTGTGATCAAGCTTTAATCTAGAGCAGAAAACCTAGATCTAGATTTGATATCAGATCATGATGCTTTGTCAGTGTGAATCATTGAATACTTCTCAAGGCTACATGACCAATCCTAGCGAATGTCTTAAAAGTTCCTTACCAATCAGATTCTAGAAAGAAACCTAGTTTTATGTATGTGTATGTGTGTCATTAGGACTCCCACACCTCTTTCAGTTTCATGTTTGTTTTCTCCTGTATAGATAAGCTCAGAGTCATCTGATAATATTACTCCTGCCCCCCTCCATCTGGTTTCACAAAGGCCCAAAATGTTTATTTTTAGTCTTCCCATTTTCCTCTTTATATTCTCGAATTTGCCCACTTGCACCTCCTAATGAATCCTAACAAGCGGTCAGCCCAGCTGTATAATGTCCTATCTACACACACCAGTGTTTTGACAAAATCGTGTTCTAACATTTTGATATCTACAAAATTAAAACCATGAGAGACAGTCTTTTTCAATTTTATGTACTAATTAAGGTATACAAAAAGTGTGTATTTAAGATGTATTTGGTGGCATTTCACAAAAGATATCAAGTAATCAAGATTTGTGATTGGAATTTAAAAAAAAAACATTTTGCCCAATTATTTTAAAGAAAGATAAATTCCTATGCTGTATTTTGCTATGTGTATCATTACATAACACAGAATACGAGGTTGTAATAGACAGTCTGTAATCCAAATATCTCGCACCGCTTATTTTCCTTGGGCAACTATTTACATCAAGGAAGAAGAAGAAGAAGAAGAAGAAGAAGAAGAAGAAGAAGAAGAAGAAGAAGAAGAAGAAGAAGAGGAGAAGAAGAAGAAGAAGAAGAAGAAGAAGAAGAAGAAGAAGAAGAAGAAGAAGAAGAGGAAGAAGAAGAGACCCTTCTTTCATCTCAGCCTCCCTCATTTCCCTCCTCCCATGAATCTTTGCTCTCAGTCTTTCTTCTGACTAAAACTCTTTTCATATGTCCCGTTTCTACCTGTCCTCCCCACCCCACACACACTCCCTATCTCCGTTGGTTCCGCTATCCTTTTATCTCTATGTCCTCTCTATAAATCTAACATCTCTCTCTTTTCTTAGTATGTCTACCTTAGTACCTGTGTGTGTACATGTCTGCTCCTCTCTCTCTCTCATTGACTCTTTTTCTCTCTCAGTCACTCTTTCTCCGCCTTCTGTCTCTTCTGGTCCCCTGCTATGCCCTCCTTACTCCTGCTATTGAAATCCAAATAATTTGTTTGTTCATTTGATTCCATGGTCTAACGGGCCCGAGAAAAATTGTGAAAATTGTGACAATTTCAAACATTCTCATTGGCTATGCAGGAATATATATATACACATATATAAAATTGAGCTAATCAATAACAACTTTACATTGCTGCTCTGCTATAACTTTGACAGCCATTTTGTTGAGAAAAATTGTGACAATTTCAAACATTTTCATTGGCTTTTACCGCAATAGGAATTTATCCTTCTGAGAAAATCAATATTCCCCGTTTAGGACAATATGCAACTAAAAATTGGTGACAAAATGAAATTGGCTATAAATTCTCTAGAAATTAATTCTATGACATGCTGATAAGAGGATATGATAGTTTCGGCAAGCAGAAGTAATAATCTTTGGTTTTCTCAAACATCTTAAAAATGCAGTTAGAACATTATACAACTGCAGTGTCTAGAAGCTGAAATTATTGTGTTATTTTCTACTCGTCGTGATACTGCAAGCACCGCCAGTAAGGTGTAATTTGCTGCACTTTGGCTAATAAATTATGCCCAAACCGTAATTTGCTGCACTTTGGCTAATAAATTATGCCCAAACCGTAATTTGCTGCACTTTGGCTAATAAATTATGCCAAAACCGTAATTTGCTGCACTTTGGCTAATAAATTATGCCAAAACCGTAATTTGCTGCACTTTGGCTAATAAATTATGCCCAAACCGTAATGTTGGCAGGTCTGCTTTCGTAATCAAAGTTAGTCAGACGCTGGTGCTAAAGAGAAGCATGCAAACAAAACCGACTGCTTTACCCAGCTGGTTGCTCGGTTGTTATGGTCAATGTAGAAAGTCCGCCCGTTGGGCGCGATGCCGATACCCCAGCCAGCCGGTAACGGTTCTTCCCCATCCTGGTTTCCCCCTGCGGGCTGGAAAGGAACATCATTCACATTTCCATCAAAACGTAACTCACATGAATGTATGGCCAAACATAACTCACATGAATGAATGGCCAAACATATAAAGGCAACCTTTATAATACAAAAGGATAACAGGAGATGAAAAGTTTTAATTAAATATCAAGATCTAATTTCTGGATATAAAATTTAAAGAGAAATCAATTTTTTTTCCAAAACAGTAACACCCTTCCCCCAAAATAAAAATAAAAACAAAACAGAACAGAAGCTGGCAGTGCTAAGGTTGCGACTTACTCCGGTCGGCATGCTCCGTCGGTTGTTGTTCTGTGGAGAAAACAGACAGATTCTTTCTCTGCACGAAGCATACACTTTTCCATGCAATTCAAACAAATACTTTTAACAACAACAAATAAATATTTAAAAAAAAAAAAGGGGGGGGGGGTTATAATTTTATAAAAAAGCTAACTTTGATGAACCTGATCATTCTGGTTAGAATATAGGAGGCAAACTCTCAACAACCTTAATTATCATTGAAGATTTTAAACAAATAAAGGCACACAGCAATTTCCAACACTAGACTGGAAGTTAACATCAAAACCAAAAGCTCTGTCACAATTTTTCTATTTACACTACGAAAGCGCAGCAACTGGCATATGTTCCGCTAAAGCTGAAGCTTTGAGGAGCAGTCTCAATCCTGTAATTTGTTCAGGTTCACCAATCGCTTACTAGCTCTCACTCAAAGAAAAGAAGAAAACATGGCAAACACCTCAACCACCTCCTCAAAAGAGAATATTCCAGACCCCTAGTTAGGAAATTGCCAGCCTCTCAGCAAGTGTACATAAGTAGCTGGGTTTCACCGTGCACCGTGTACTCACCCGCCTCTCAGCAAGTGTACATAAGTAGCTGGGTTTCACCGTGCACTGTGTACTCACCCGCCTCTCAGCAAGTGTACATAAGTAGCTGGGTTTCACCGTGCACTGTGTAAGCCTCTCAGCAAGTGTACATAAGTAGCTGGGTTTCACTGTGCACCGTGTACTCACCCGCCTCTCAGCAAGTGTACATAAGTAGCTGGGTTTCACCGTGCACTGTGTACTCACCCGCCTCTCAGCAAGTGTACATAAGTAGCTGGGTTTCACCGTGCACTGTGTACTCACCCGCCTCTCAGCAAGTGTACATAAGTAGCTGGGTTTCACCGTGCACCGTGTACTCACCCGCCTCTCAGCAAGTGTACATAAGTAGCTGGGTTTCACCGTGCACTGTGTACTCACCCGCCTCTCAGCAAGTGTACATAAGTAGCTGGGTTTCACCGTGCACCGTGTACTCACCCGCCTCTCCTCCTGCAGGTGCAGGTCGGTCTCGCTGATGGAGGAGGACAGGCTGAAGGTGTCGTCCTGGCTGATGTGCCGCCGGTACCGGTAGAGCTGCTGCGCCTCCAGGCTGCGCTGGCGCTGCACGTCTAAGGCACTCATCGAGTCCGCCCCGCTCCTGAAACACAGCCACGACAGTCAGCACAGTTACAGAGGATCAGTTTAGTTTGGTTGCACAGCTTTACTTTTTCCCGTACCGGTACAAGGGCATACGGGAGAATCTCAAAACACACCTAAAATTGATGTCAGTAGTATATCAAAGCAAAATAAGAACGACGTACTTCTTAATTCAAATTAAGTTTATTTGTATGCCTTATTTTCATTGAATTGAGAGAATTTATTGTAAAGCCAAGCCGGAGCAAAATGGGGGTGATAAGCAGTCCTGAATGATTTTCAAGGCTTTACAAGCACTGTGTACTATTTATATGGCTATGCAGGGCCTTTTTTTCCATTGGAACCATAGATCTAGTTGACTCTAGTTTTACATGTGATGCAGTAAGCCACACTAGCTTAACTTACTGTAGTATTCCCATAAAAAATCGCCATTTGCGTCTTTCTTGTATGCCAATTTTCACTCCTTTATCAATTACTTTAATGTCCATTGGAACAACATAATCGACAAATTCCATCACAGACCAAACTTTATTTCTCGATTCTATTTCTAATCAATAAATCATGAAAGTCTAGCCTCGGTCTACACAAGGTTCTTAGCTCTAGACACTCTTCCTACTGCCCTGGTTTAGACCTAGTCCACGTATATGCAGTGGCACTTTGAATCACACAAAATACATCCAACTGAAGCCTTTGATCGAGATTAGTTTTCACATAAAAATTCAATATTCTGAACTCAAATCAAAAGGCTGGATGTTGTGATTTTGTTAGTGAATAACACATGTTCAGTGATGTTCATACTTTTTCCAGTTCGTTTATTCCATAGAATTGTTTTTCCCATTTCTGTAAGTCAAGGCACAGTTGCATGAAGATTGACGGGAGAACTTTGACAGACCTTGACGGAACTCAGACCAGTGATTTTTTTTAATACGAAACTTTGAAGGACAATATTTTTCAATACAAAATTCCATAACTTTACAGAAATTGGTTACTTAATGTCCAACGCCAGCACCATAATGGACCACGTTGGATGGGACATGTCTGTTGGACTTGGCAGAGACAAAATAGATAAATTGGGCCTAAGCAAAGTTAGGCAGTATTACAATCTTTGAGATGAACATATTAAATGGTTCAGAAGCACAAAAAGACCCTCAGTTACCTATTTTTAGCTGGGTGGCTGGGGAATGGGAAAGCGAAGGCTTGAAGTTAAATGAGGCTAAAACTTGTCTACTTACATTGTGGGTCGCTCCCACTGTGTTGATCGTGTCAAGTGATTCACATAGTAAAACCTTCCGTTGGCGTCGGTCCGCTCCTCCCAGTGAGGGGGCAATGTGGACCCCCTAGACAGTTACACACACACAGAGAAAAGATGCAGGCTCATTTAATCAGCTAGCTATTATTGGCAGATTTTCTTTCTCAATTTTTTTCATTAGCTGGGAAATAAAACTCAATTAAAAATTTTAAAATGATAAAAAAAATAAATAAATAAACAAGCAAAGCTTGTAGTTGAGTTGATTTAGTGTCACACATGAGAACTATAAAGACTATATTGAGGACGGGCCCCAAGACTGACATCTGTCAATTTTATGTGCTGCTACTTGCGAGACAGGACGGGATACCATGACAACCAGTAGGGGGCGATTGCCAGGTCTCGATATACGGACTACTGACCTCCTGCGTTGAAAGTCGGTGTAGTGCCCCAGGGCTACCTTCATCGATGGTGCTTGCCAATTTTGTTATTCGCAACATAAAAAACATTTTCAGCAATTTCAACAAAGTGCCTCATATGTCAAGGGAAATAAGTGATGGAAGAGATTTTCAATTTTGTTTTCAATCATTACTTAGGCCTGAAAATAAACACACATACTCAGTAGGGCGGTTCCACTGCGTGGTGCGACTCTCGTGGTTGACGTAGTAAATCCTGCCGCTGTCGTCCGTCTTCTGTTCCCAGCCTGGCGGGAGCGCCCCATCCGCCTCGCCCGCCTCGTGCTCCACGTCGGTGAGGCCGGCACTGACGGAGGTCTCGGCATCCTCCCGGCCTCGCTGCAGGTCCACCATCTCCCAGCCAGGCTGCTTAGGTCACCATGGGGGGAGCAATAGGGGAGCTTTACTTATCACTTCACGCACTTTCTTAACAAATTGGAAAGTTGTGTAATATTTATAATGATCTTAGGGTGCGAAATTGGACTTTGATTCAAAACAATCCAAAAGTTACTTCTCTTGTGGGATGTGTCAGCATTGAATAATCTTGCCACTATAGCCCTCTAAACAGTAAGTTATTGTTTACTAGAAATGTATCAATTCAAACTGTGGGCTACAAAATAACACGAGTAAAAAACTGTGTAGTAGTATGAAAAAAAGTGCAGTCTTCATGTTACCTCATTTGCAGTTTCCTCAGCCTCGGCCTCATCATGCTCTTGGAGTTCCTCTCCTGGCACCTCCACGTAGGCCAGGTAGAGTGTGAGGTGGCCTCTCACCCGCGAGCGCGAACTGAGGGAGGCATCGACAAAAACTTGGACACTTCTTCACATTTATACATGGAATGTTAAACCAAACATAAATACCCAGAGAGATTAATTCCTTATTGCAAATCAACTTTTTTTTCTTGATCATGTTTAATTTGTTATTTTAAAACAAGAGATATTTCTTGAAAGATATAAGATCTAATAAACAAACAAGAAATCTAAAGCCAGGCCAGCCTACTCCAAAAAGCCCCACTGAGGTACTCCAAGAGTTAAAAATAGGGGTTTCCAAAGAAAAATAGAAACAAAAGCAGTTTTTCTCTGTTTGTTGAGTCAGTGTTAATCAGGATACATGAGCTCAGTACATGTGTATAGGGAGTTTCTACACACTGTAGATCAGGGATGCCACCAATGAAATACAAAAAAGCCTGAAAATTCTCGATCACTCACCAAATTAATTTTTACACCCATGATCACATTCCCAAGTTTGTGAAAACTGACTAGTTGCCCTGGTGTATTGTACAAACTAACTCCCATTGGTATTCATTAGTTTCCTTTCTATAGACATTTGAGATGATATTACCAGCATTGACTAAACCTAATATTATATTTTATCCCCCATAAGACCATGTTATTTCAACACCAGATGAATACATATTAAATTATTATAATCGTCTGGGATGGAATCCATAAATGAAAACCATCCATCTGGATTAGTTGTTTTAAAATAATATTATGGTCTACAGATCATACCTACGGCAACAAAGACACAGATTACTGGAGTAGGGTGCTCAAGACTTGAGTGGTAGAATATTTTATAAGACTGTAAAAGGAGACCAAAATTGTGCCAAGTGCCATCTAAATGTAATCTGTAGTCTAGCTAGAGCTAGAAATCTAGATGTAAACGGTCTGATAGTTAATTGATTCTATACTTTGGTAGGCTACTGCGAAAGTGGGATCTGAGGTAATTTAGTCCCAGATCTCTATGAAAGAATTCAATGCCTAGTTATTTAGATCTTAAAAGTAGATCTATTCTACAATCTAAAATAATTATATATATAGAGCTATGTGATTTAATTATTTTTTCGTACTCAATCTAGATTCGAGGTTTAGATGTTTATGTCTAGATCTAATGCTGCAGTGTACATTCTATGTCCCATACAAGTTCGCTTTTTGTTCTGATCTAAATCACTAAAATCAAAGTGCTGACTACATCTTCGTGTGTGTGTGTGTGTGTGTGTGAGAGAGAGAGAGAGAGAGAGAGAGAGAGAGAGAGAGAGAGAGACGTGCGTCGTGCGACCACTTTCACTCCCCACTTCCCTAATCCCTTTCACTTTCAGTTTCCGGGAAATGAGTAATTCCGAGAAAACTGGAAGTTTGCTACATGTGCTCTGTAATAATATCCTCAGGCATCAGCTCCCGTCCCCTCTTGCTTTCCATGTGTTTTTTTCTTATACTCAGAGAAAGCATGCACTGCATAGAACGGTAATTTATCTATGCAGATTTATCCAATGACTGTTTACCTTTTCTACAGAATAATTTATAAAGGCTATGTAGATCTAATTAACATAGGCCTACTTCTAGTCGCAGGGCACGAAAATTATGTTGCTGATCCTAAGTGAATGACCCATTGTGGTCTTGACCAAGAAACAAACGCGAGTTGGGAAGCATTTTACTCATATCTATTTATCATAATTCCTTTTCAGCTGACAGCACGTGAAATAGTCTTAAATGGGACCCTGTGAAAGACATTTTCACGCCAGTCATCATTCGGATACTAACTTAGGGGACAAAGATTCATAACCGTGCTGTATTGCTAAAAAGAACCAAACTATCCCTAGAACTGTTAGATATAGCTGCACGGGTGGGTTAATGATTTAAGAAAAGTACCAGTTGTTCAGTGGCATAGATTAAAAAGAGCCTGACTTTTTTTTCTAGGAGAAGAAAAAAGCAAGTTGCGAAAAAAAAACGCCTCCTTCTCAAACAATCTTAATGTCGGAAAAAGGCGAATTTGCGGGAACAAATCGGAATGATTCTCAACCAGAATGAATGGCAGGTCTGTGGCTATCGGTAAGGACACATTCGTAAGAAGCAATAAGAATAAAGCAACGAGCCGGACGTTCACCGAGACGGGGCATGTGAGCAGGAGTGTTGGCGACCAAAAACCGGAGATCTCAAAGGCTTGCTGAGACTGAAAACCGGAAAAAATCTGGAGACCGAAAAAAGCCTGATTTCCTAAAGTGGCATCCCTGAACAGTATATAGCATATTAATTATTCAACACGTAACACTGTCTATTTTGACAATGAACTGCTCTTTCTATGCCTCTAATGCATATATTATATTTTAATATATTTTTTTAAATATTTCTGATTAAAAACTCAATTGGCATGAGACTTGCACACCTTGTGACTTGCTCTGGTTCTGGGTATCATTTTGCTCATCTCTCAGAGATATTGACGACAATTGGTCTTCAAGATCCATCAGACCATCTAACTGAAATGAGTTACCTGAAAAATGGTATCATTCGTATTAGACTTTGTATTATTTCTATGACATTTTGATATACATGTATATAGACACTTAAACCAACATCAACTTGATAAATATTTATCTCCAAAATACACAGAAGTATTCAAAGATACTGAAACTTTGGCTGGAAAGCTATTGTTAGATTATAAGCTGACATTTACCAAAAAGGAAGTTCACTTAATGCTGACTTGTAACACTTATAACAGTGATGCCAACTAGATCCATAATTTTTACTGAAATTTTTGTATACTCATACTGTATGAAAAAACATAACCCCTTCACACTTTTATTGAACCTATCAACTTTTCTTTATATAAAAATTAGTAAATTTAGGAAAATTCGCATCACTGTTATTTATTTAAGTACAAAAACGCATTTAAAGGCATCCCACAATGGGGTGTATTTTTTTGCTCCATCCTCAGACCCTTCCTTCTTTAGAAATAAGTTAGACTATAAGATAAGATAAGATAAGATAATTTTATTTGTCCCTCATTGGGAAAATCGATTTGGACATGTTAAATGTATTTTACACACAGTAATAATAATAAAAAAAAAAAACATTTTACATTACATAATATGAGTGATGGCTCACATACATATACACACACACACGCACGCAGTTACAAGCTCGCATTAACACATTCGCTTCATGTTGAGCTCCTCATTTGCCGTGAGCCTGATGGCACAAATGAATTATTGTAGCGGTCGGTTCTAGCTTTAGGTTGAATTGTGCGACCGCTGCGTGTGGAAAACATAAACTCCTGAGTGATTTAGTGGATGGTCGATATCTTTAGTTACATCTAGACATTTTTTCAAAAGTGGCCTCTTATAAAGATCAGTGATAATTGGAGTGGAAGACCCTTCGACATTGTTTTGCAATTTTCATTGGTCAGTACTTTAGTTTAACAACAGTCAGGCTATTCTTTCATCGGAAATTACTTGACAACAGCAAAGGGGAGTAGCATTGTCTTTCTATTACATGCAAACTTTTAAAACCTATTCTTAGCAACAACGCTCCAACCTGTCTTTCAAATTCAACCCAGAAGGCTGTATTTAAATCAACACACGTTCCCAGCATTGTATTACGCAGTGTATATTAATCCGTGTTATTACCACTTCACAGAGCAGTTTACAATACTTTTATACTGTACTGAGCCCTGTCCACTACCCCATGTTCTCATCAGTGTGTACAGTAGTGCACTAGTTGTGGTGAGTCTATCTGCAGCACAGTTCATTGTGGGGAAGTTGGGCTTTCTCAAAGCAAACTGCAAACTGTATAGTGTCTACAATCGGCTTTGATTCGGCACAGTAAATAATCTTTCTTGAAACCTAAGAAACGTTAAAAAGGAGA